>JAXIVJ010003210.1:0-97151 GCA_036785665.1 Chirona hameri | reverse complement strand
GAAAGTGATTGTCATTCTTATTCTTTGTTGCTTAATTGCTTAACCCGCGCCGTGCCGGTGCTCGGCGCCACCTTCGCCGTGCCGGGGGGGGGGGGGGGGGGGGTATACACCCCCTCCAACTCGAAAACTAAAAGGTCTAGAAAGACGCAGAAAAAGGCGTTCGAAAGCTCTCGACAAGCACATTTGAAAGTACTTCAAATATGTTTTGCTAAAGTAAATATTGAGGTCACCAGAAGTCATCAAAGGTCAAATTTGCCAGTATTAGGACTTCGCTCCAGAAACCTCCAGATATCACATGAACTATGATAGCTAGGAACAAACGGAAAATAGCAATGGAAAACTCTTGAAAAATGCAATCGCAATGGTGACCTCAGATTTTAGCAAAGGTCAATAGTTTAGGCTCCAGAGCTCATCAAATGTCAAAAAGGCTATTTTTTTAACAAAACAGTTGTTCACGAATAGCTTTTTACCTAATAACGACAAGGTAATAATTTTTATGTCATCGTGTTTGTCTCGTCAAGGCGCGTCGACTCATATTAGTGTTGACCAAGTTAGGTCAACTTAAAGTTTTGGCCTCAGGCCAAGGTCAAGTGGTGACCCAACTAGGTCATGTTGCATATGGGAAGACATGCCTCGACGATACAAACACATTGGTGTCGGTTTCACTTATCTATCGTCATTATGGCGAGAGTTATTGACAAACTGTTGGTGACCTCGGATGACCTCGACTGACCCTGTAGGGTTGCTTGCTTGTTTGTTTGTTGGGGCTTAAGGGCGCGACGACTGCATGGTCAATTTGCGCCCATTTGACCCTGTAGGGGTCACCGAACAAAAATGGCACACAGATCATCAAGAATGGCCTATAACATGATCCGGAAAGAATTATACTGATATCTTGCGTATTATTGGCATAGGAAGCATTTGAATATTTCCCCATTGACTTATAATGGGGAGATCACGAAATTGACCCGACCTTAGGATGCTGATATACAAAATCCAAGATATACGAGTTGTAGATATATATATATATATATATATATATATATATATATATATATATATATATATATATATATATATATATATATATATATATATATATATATATATATATATATATGACCTTATGAAATCCTGCAAGTGTAAAACCGATCATCTAAAAACTGTGACTGTGGTACGACCACAAGTTTTTTTGGAGGTGGGGCACGTGACCTGGTCTGGTGACCTGACCTGAGATGACCCGAGGAATTTGTGTTTACATAATGTGCGCAATTGATGCCCGAACAGCTGTGCCAAAAACGGCGGCGCTGCGCGCCGCCGTTTTTCCGCTATCCTCAAAAAACCTGAGGGGGGGGGGGGGGGGGGGGTCTACCCCCCCCCCCCCGGCACGGCGCGGGTTAAATGCTAAAATATATTCGATACAATTTAGTGAGTGGAGGATGTGATTTGAATTGTACCAGTAGTGACAACGGAAGCAGCTGACTTTATCTCTCTACCCAGACACAGTCAGAAATGGTGATATTTTGCCCAGAAGCAGACGGACAGACGGACAGACGGGCGGACAGACCGGGAGAGGCTAACGCCCACCGCCCATCGCCCACCGCCCGCCGCCCGCCGCCCGCCGCCCGCCGCCCGCCGCCCGCCGCCCGCCGCCAACTTTCCCGCTTAACAATCAAGTTTAGTCGCCAAGCGTGCTTCGGCCTTGACAACTACGATTTCCTCTTCTCCGCGATACATGCAGGAAAACTGTGTTGCCCGAAGCCATCCAGCTGTATTTGGACGAAACAATGCCAATCTCCGGCGTCATGTGTGATCCAGCAGCCTCGCGCAACCAGTGAACCTATCGACTCGGAGAGCGGCCAGTAAAGGCCACTTTCCGGCGTCATGTGTGATCCAGCAGCCTCGCGCAACCAGTGAACCTATCGACTCGGAGAGCGGCCAGTAAAGGGCACTTTCCGGCGTCATGTGTGATCCAGCAGCCTCGCGCAACCAGTGAACCTATCGACTCGGAGAGCGGCCAGTAAACGGCACTTTCCGGCGTCATGTGTGATCCAGCAGCCTCGCGCAACCAGTGAACCTATCGACTCGGAGAGCGGCCAGTAAACGGCACTTTCCGGCGTCATGTGTGATCCAGCAGCCTCGCGCAACCAGTGAACCTATCGACTCGGAGAGCGGCCAGTAAAGGGCACTTTCCGGCGTCATGTGTGATCCAGCAGCCGCGCAACCAGTGACCCTATCGACTCGGAGAGCGGCCAGTAAAGGGCACTTTCCGGCGTCATGTGTGATCCAGCAGCCGCGCAACCAGTGAACCTATCGACTCGGAGAGCGGCCAGTAAACGGCACTTTCCGGCGTCATGTGTGATCCAGCAGCCTCGCGCAACCAGTGAACCTATCGACTCGGAGAGCGGCCAGTAAACGGCAATCGGCCTCACCATCCAGTCAACGGAAATCGAGCGATCTGTCTCTGCCGTAAATGGTAAGGTTTAGTAGCAAATCGAGCCGCCTTCCGCCATCAGCCGTCCCGACAGAAGCCGTCGAGCATACGCTGAGGAATCAGTGAGTCATCGGTCAAGGAGGCGGACCGATGCCATTATAGGGGGCCCGACTACCCAGTGATGCTAACGGTTAGCCCGCGCGGTGCTAAGATCGCGGAACTGCACCACTATACCTGGTGCAGCCACCATTTCTCTGTTTCGATTATCAGCTCCAGTTGTGGGTGGGTGGGGGACGATTTGGGGCTTACGGACGTCACAACCACCAATGATATTTGGCGCTGCGGGAAACTACAGAGAGATACAGCACTGTTTCCTTCAGTGAGAGTTTCGGAGGTGTTCGCTGCGGAGGACCAGTGTGCCCGGGAAAGGAGAAACGCTAAGAGGGGGAGGAAGAGGAAGATAGCTTCCTTACTGGGTCTACTTAGACCCAGGAAGGGAAAATGATTGAAAACAGTTCACTAAGTGATAGTTGCCAGAGCACTCACTTGTATTTAACAATTTGTATTAACGTCTGTAAGGTGACTGACTGTACATGTGCAATCGATCAAAACAAAACTTCCGTAAAATTCAAAACGAGGTCACATCTCCCACTACATTACATAAATGATCCAAATGAATTCCAATATCGAATAATGAAGAGACTACTCGCGCAGTATTGCCTACACCTAGCTATACCTAGCAGAACTTAGCAGACCACAAACAGACAGCCAGTTTTATGGTAAGACTACTAAGTTGTTCAGGTCGCGGTATCACACCACGACTGCCATGCCGTGCATGTGACCGGGGGGACAGACAGGGTATGGACACCGCCGACCGGCCGAGCCCAGTCCAGTCCAGCAGAGCAGCCAGTGCCACCGGCGACAGCGACACGGCTCCGGGCCGCGCGCCCAGAGAACCACAGACCACTACTACTCAGTACTCAATCTAGCGGCGAGTGAAATTCAGAGAAAATGACGATAGAGTACATGGTGACACCATGAATACAACAGGACATATTCGCTACATCTCCAGCGGGACGCCGACCTCAGTCAGCCTACGGCCAGAGCCGGCAATGTTGCCGCGACGCAGAGGAGCGGCTGGCCGTGGCGTGCGGTCAGCACGCGCCACTTTAAAAGCAGCGGATAAAGCAGAGTCGACGCGGTCACTCGGACCGTACGCCGGCCCTCTAAAACCGGATACAATCAACTACAACACCTGCGAGCGTCCACAACTGTCAGCGCACTCAGACACATACAGACACACACACAGACACAGACACAGACACAGACACACGCACACGCACACGCACACGCACACGCACACGCACACGCACACGCACACGCACACGCACACGCACACGCACACGCACACGCACACACACACACACACACACACACACACACACACACACACACACACACACACACACACACACACACACACACACAGCACATACACAGACAGACTGTCACACATACCGTCAGACAGACTGACAGAAGGCTGTCATATGCCAGACTGACAGATAAAATGTCAGATGTCCAACAGAATGTCAGATGTCCGACAGAATGTCAGATGTCAAGACAGAATGTCAGATGTCAGACAGGCTGTCAGACTGTCAGACAGAATGTCAGATGTCAGACAGGCTGTCATATGCCGGACAGGCCGGCTGACTGACTTTTCCAGACTACCAGACAGACCACCAGACACTGGCGACGGTCACCGCACACCCTCGGCACCGGTCACGCCGGCCAGCCAACGCGGAACGGTACCTTTGCTGATATCAGTCTGGCTCGCGCCGCCCCTCCGCCGGCACCTGTGAACAGGCGCGGTCATGCCACGTGGCGACACCGGGCACCGCGCCGCACGTGGCCACGTGTTCCGCCACGTGACCACAGCCGGCCGCTCGGGCCGTTGAGCCGCCGCCGCCGCCGCTGACATGGAGCCGCTCCTCAGACTTGAGGACTGTTGCTGGCGCTGTCGGCCGAGGCCAGCGCTGCACCTCCGAAGCCCTTGGTGCGCTTGCTGAGAGCGGCAACCTCCTTGCTGAGGGAGCGAATACGACCCTGCAGCGTTTCCGCCTTGTTCTCGTGCACCTTCTGCTGTTCGTTCATCTTGCGCCGGATGTCCTGCTCGTTCCGCAGGTTCTTCGCCTTCAGTTCACAGATCTGACGGCAAACGTTTAAGTCAGACAATCAGTCATACGACCCGACAGCCAGCTGCCAGAAGTCTGACACAGAGGCAGAATAGGAAGTCTGACACAGAGGCAGAATAGGAAGTATGGCACAGGTGGACATCTGACAACAGCAAACTCTGGCGGTACGGTACAAAGACATCTGACAACAGCGAACTCTGGCGGTATGGTACAAAGACATCTGACAACAGCACACTCTGGCGGTATGGTACAAAGACATCTGACAACAGCAGACTCTGGCGGTATGGTACACAAAGACATCTGACAACAGCACACTCTGGCGGTATAGTACAAAGACATCTGACAACAGCAAACTCTGACGGTATGGTACAAAGACATCTGACAACAGCAAACTCTGGCGGTATGGTACACAAAGACATCTGACAACAGCACACTCTGGCGGTATAGTACAAAGACATCTGACAACAGCACACTCTGGCGGTATGGTACACAAAGACATCTGACAACAGCAAACTCTGGCGGTATAGTACACAAAGACATCTGACAACAGCAAACTCTGGCGGTATAGTACAAAGACATCTGACAACAGCAAACTCTGGCGGTATGGTACACAAAGACATCTGACAACAGCACACTCTGGCGGTATGGTACACAAAGACATCTGACAACAGCAAACCCCGGCGGTATGGTACACATACATCTGACAACAGCAAACTCTGGCGGTATGGTACAAAGACATCTGACAACAGCAAACTCTGGCAGTATAGTACAAAGACATCTGACAACAGCAAACTCTGACGGTATGGTACAAAGACATCTGACAACAGCAAACTCTGGCGGTATGGAACACAAAGACATCTGACAACAGCACACTCTGGCGGTATGGTACAAAGACATCTGACAACAGCAAACTATGACGGTATGGTACACAAAGACATCTGACAACAGCAAACTCCGGCGGTACGGTACACAAAGACATCTGACAACAGCAAACTCTGGCGGTATGGTACACAAAGACATCTGACAACAGCAAACTCTGGCGGTATGGTACACAAAGACATCTGACAACAGCAAACTCTGGCGGTATGGTACACAAAGACATCTGACAACAGCAGACTCTGGCGGTATGGTACACAAAGACATCTGACAACAGCAAACTCTGGCAGTATGGTACAAAGACATCTGACAACAGCAAACTCTGACGGTATGGTACACAAAGACATCTCTGACAACAGCAAACTCTGGCGGTATGGTACAAAGACATCTGACAACAGCAAACTCTGGCAGTATGGTACACAAAGACATCTGACAACAGCACACTCTGGCGGTATGGTACACAAAGACATCTGACAACAGCACACTCTGGCGGTACGGTACACAAAGACATCTGACAACAGCAAACTCTGGCGGTATGGTACACAAAGACATCTGACAACAGCAAACTCTGGCGGTATGGTACAAAGACATCTGACAACAGCAAACTCTGGCGGTATAGAACAAATACATCTGACAACAGCACACTCTGGCGGTATGGTACAAAGACATCTGACAACAGCAAACTCCGGCGGTATGGTACACAAAGACATCTGACAACAGCAAACTCTGACGGTATGGTACACAAAGACATCTGACAACAGCAAACTCTGGCGGTATGGTACAAAAACATCTGACAACAGCAAACCCCGGCGGTATGGTACACATACATCTGACAACAGCAAACTCTGGCGGTACGGTACAAAGACATCTGACAACAGCAAACTCTGGCGGTATAGTACACAAAGACATCTGACAACAGCAAACTCTGGCGGTATAGTACACAAAGACATCTGACAACAGCAAACTCTGGCGGTATGGTACACAAAGACATCTGACAACAGCAAACCCCGGCGGTATGGTACACATACATCTGACAACAGCAAACTCTGGCGGTATGGTACAAAGACATCTGACAACAGCAAACTCTGGCGGTATAGTACACAAAGACATCTGACAACAGCAAACTCTGGCGGTATGGTACACAAAGACATCTGACAACAGCAAACTCTGGCGGTATGGTACACAAAGACATCTGACAACAGCACACTCTGGCAGTATGGTACAAAGACATCTGACAACAGCAAACTCTGGCGGTATAGTACACAAAGACATCTGACAACAGCACACTCTGGCAGTATGGTACACAAAGACATCTCTGACAACAGCAAACTCTGGCGGTATGGTACAAAGACATCTGACAACAGCAAACTCTGGCGGTATGGTACACAAAGACATCTGACAACAGCACACTCTGGCGGTATGGTACACAAAGACATCTGACAACAGCAAACTCTGGCGGTATAGTACAAAGACATCTGACAACAGCAAACTCTGGCGGTATGGTACACAAAGACATCTGACAACAGCAAACTCTGGCGGTATGGTACACAAAGACATCTGACAACAGCAAACTCTGGCGGTACGGTACACAAAGACATCTGACAACAGCAAACTCTGGCGGTATGGTACAAAGACATCTGACAACAGCGAACTCTGGCGGTATAGTACACAAAGACATCTGACAACAGCAAACTCTGGCGGTATAGTACAAAGACATCTGACAACAGCAAACTCTGGCGGTATGGTACACAAATACATCTGACAACAGCAAACTCTGGCGGTATGGTACACAAAGACATCTGACAACAGCAAACTATGGCGGTATGGTACACAAAGACATCTGACAACAGCAAACTCTGGCGGTATAGTACAAAGACATCTGACAACAGCAAACTCTGGCGGTATGGTACACAAAGACATCTGACAGCAGCAAACTCTGGCGGTATGGTACACAAAGACATCTGACAACAGCAAACTCTGGCGGTATGGTACACAAAGACATCTGACAACAGCAAACTCTGGCGGTATAGTACAAAGACATCTGACAACAGCAAACTCCGGCGGTATGGTACACAAAGACATCTGACAACAGCGAACTATGACGGTATGGTCCACAAAGACATCTGACAACAGCAAACTCTGGTGGTATGGTACACAAAGACATCTGACAACAGCAAACTCTGGCGGTATGGTACACAAAGACATCTGACAACAGCAAACTCTGGCGGTATGGTACACAAAGACATCTGACAACAGAAAACTCTGGTGGTATGGTACACAAAGACATCTGACAACAGCAAACTCTGGCAGTATGGTACAAAGACATCTGACAACAGCAAACCCCGGCGGTATGGTACACATACATCTGACAACAGCAAACTCTGGCGGTATGGTACAAAGACATCTGACAACAGCAAACTCTGGCGGTATAGTACACAAAGACATCTGACAACAGCAAACTCTGGCGGTATGGTACACAAAGACATCTGACAACAGCAAACTCTGGCGGTATGGTACACAAAGACATCTGACAACAGCACACTCTGGCAGTATGGTACAAAGACATCTGACAACAGCAAACTCTGGCGGTATAGTACACAAAGACATCTGACAACAGCAAACTCTGGCGGTATAGTACAAAGACATCTGACAACAGCAAACTCTGGCGGTATGGTACACAAAGACATCTGACAACAGCAAACTCTGGCGGTATGGTACACAAAGACATCTGACAACAGCAAACTATGGCGGTATGGTACACAAAGACATCTGACAACAGCAAACTCTGGCGGTATAGTACAAAGACATCTGACAACAGCAAACTCTGGCGGTATGGTACACAAAGACATCTGACAGCAGCAAACTCTGGCGGTATGGTACACAAAGACATCTGACAACAGCAAACTCTGGCGGTATGGTACACAAAGACATCTGACAACAGCAAACTCTGGCGGTATAGTACAAAGACATCTGACAACAGCAAACTCCGGCGGTATGGTACACAAAGACATCTGACAACAGCGAACTCTGACGGTATGGTCCACAAAGACATCTGACAACAGCAAACTCTGGTGGTATGGTACACAAAGACATCTGACAACAGCAAACTCTGGCGGTATGGTACACAAAGACATCTGACAACAGCAAACTCTGGCGGTATGGTACACAAAGACATCTGACAACAGCAAACTCTGGTGGTATGGTACACAAAGACATCTGACAACAGCAAACTCTGGCAGTATGGTACAAAGACATCTGACAACAGCAAACTCTGGCGGTATGGTACACAAAGACATCTGACAACAGCAGACTCTGGCGGTATGGTACACAAAGACATCTGACAACAGCACACTCTGGCGGTATGGTACACAAAGACATCTGACAACAGCACACTCTGGCGGTACGGTACACAAAGACATCTGACAACAGCAAACTCTGGCGGTATGGTACAAAGACATCTGACAACAGCAAACTCTGGCGGTATGGTACACAAAGACATCTGACAACAGCACACTCTGGCGGTATAGTACAAAGACATCTGACAACAGCAAACTCTGACGGTATGGTCCACAAAGACATCTGACAACAGCAAACTCTGGCGGTATGGTACAAAGACATCTGACAACAGCAAACTCTGGCGGTATGGTACACAAAGACATCTGACAACAGCACACTCTGGCGGTATGGTACACAAAGACATCTGACAACAGCAAACTCTGGCGGTATGGTACAAAGACATCTGACAACAGCAAACTCTGGCGGTATGGTACACAAAGACATCTGACAACAGCGCACTCTGGCGGTATGGTCCACAAAGACATCTGACAACAGCAAACTCTGGCGGTATGGTACACAAAGACATCTGACAACAGCAAACTCTGGCGGTATGGTACACAAAGACATCTGACAACAGCAAACTCTGGCGGTATGGTACAAAGACATCTGACAACAGCAAACTCTGGCGGTATGGTACACAAAGACATCTGACAACAGCACACTCTGGCGGTATGGTACACAAAGACATCTGACAACAGCAAACTCTGGCGGTATGGTACAAAGACATCTGACAACAGCAAACTCTGGCGGTATGGTACACAAAGACATCTGACAACAGCAAACTCTGGCGGTACGGTACAAAGACATCTGACAACAGCAGACTCTGGCGGTATGGTACAAAGACATCTGACAACAGCAAACTCCGCCAATAGCAGATGGCTGTTAGATTTTATATGAGACAAATGAACTCCGCTTGGTAAAATTATGTTCCGTATAATAACACACCACCCAGACTATGTACACGAAGCAAAGCCAAAACCGCACAACTATATGACAAGTGTTGCCCTTTTGACAGGCACATCTGGATTCCCTAAACTTATTTGTCAATTCAAATTAGTAAGATTACTTTAATAATCACGACGTTGGTTGAAGTTCCTCCATATTTTCAGCACTTTGAAAACATGTACGCGTCGTCTTGGTGCTTATGATTCGTCAATGAGCGCCATCAACAGCACATGCAGTTCTTTCCTTGCAATCAGTCTGCACCTTTTGTTTTGACTTCCGGGTGTAGCCCCATTTGCTAAGCGAACTGTTGCGTGAACCATGGTCTTTACCATCATCGAGCAGTTCATGTGTTATCGGTAGACCTCGTCTAACAATGAGCAGCAACAGGGAAGATGCGTGAGCGACGGCTGACCCGCCGCCAAGCGGACTTCCCTCCGTTCCACCGTTAACCCGCGCCGTGCCGGGGGGGGGGGGGGGGGGGATTTTTCCGTTTGTTCCTAGCTATCAAAGTTCCTGTGACATCTGGGGGTTTCTGGAGCGTAGTCCTAAAACTGGAAAATCTGACCCTTGATGACCTTTGGTGACCTTAATATGGACCTGAAAAAAAATGCCTGAAATAGTTTCAAAATGCATTTTGACGAGCTTTTGAACGGTGTTGTTGGTTTATGTTTATGTCCCATAGGAGCCGAGTTAGAGGGGAGGGGGCGTCGAAACGCCGCCCCCCCCCCCCCCCCCCCCCTCCCGGCACGGCGAAGGTGGCGCCGAGCACCGGCACTGCGCGGGTTAACATAGCTGGTACAAATAGGGCGGCCCAAATAACAATATCAATCGACTCGAGCATTCACCTCGAGTATATTCGAACGGAAATACATAGGATCGGGGGCGAGTTTCCGAGTTTCCTCGCTGCGTGTGCCGAACTGGACGGGGCGCCCTGTGGCCACTAATGCCGCGGCAAGCATCACCACTGAGGCAAGCTTCCCCGGGCTAAAAAAAAACACCACGTGTGACAGCAGTGTTACCGGGCGTAAGGCAGTGGCAATATGTCCGAGGGCTCTACGCACGCAGCCGTCGGCCCGCGCGCGAAACGGACACTCCTCGATGTTCTAGTCATGTCCGGTCACCTTCCCAACCGCTCGCTGCCTCCGAGTGCGGTAATGTGGGCTGGACTGCGGCACAGAGATTCCGGCTCCGGTCTCCCACGGTGACGATTTTAGACGCGGCGTCTTCGATAATGCAGCTGACTGCGTCAGCCGCTGCGTCAGCCGCCACTGACGGACGGCCAGCCGGCCGCCGCCAGCGGCGTGAACACCGGTCGGCCGCCGCCAGCGGCGTGAACGCCAGTCGGCCGGCCAATCGGCGGCAGGGCGATTTTGCCCGCCTACGACGCTAACAATTTGCTCCTGATTCGGCTTTTCTCGACAGCACCATACTGGCAGTTAATGATTGGAGGTACTGACCTTTTAACAGACAATCAGCAAATTAAACAAACAGATAACCCAGATACAAATAGCACGAGTGTGCGGATATCGCCCTGTCCAGTGTAGTGATACCAAATCAACAAAGAAATTAACATATCAACATCAAAAATGCGATAAAGCCAATTTCCTTATACATAAATGCGAGTTAAATGAAATAGAGTGATGCTCGGCTTAGCGGTTACGTATGCGATACAGTCGGTGAAAGTCATGTAGCGATACCGCTTAACCCGCACGGCGCTGGGAGGGGGAGGTAAATTTTACCCCCCTCGGAATTTCTCAATTACTTGAAAACTATGACAGATATCGAAGTGAAACTTTCGGCACCTTATGTTACATCAATTGTACGTCTTCTCTAAACAAAATCATTGAAATTGGTGAAATAGTTTGGGAGATAATGACGCTTTAGTGACGTCATGTCATGCCATTTTTGGTGGAAAGACGGTAAATGTTTGCAAAATCGTAGAAAATAAAGTTTTGATGCAAATTAAAATACAAATGTAAAAGAAAGGAAATAACATTATCTTCCAAATGGCTATCTCGGATTTTCGAAATTTTGGGTCTTTGACCCCAAAAATAAAAATAAAATGATTTTTTTCGGAAGAATTTCCACAAAATCTTTTTTTTAAAGATATTATAAAAACGGAAGATATATTACAGCACCAAGTATGGAAGCATCGATTTTACCGGAAAACAATCGGGTATGCGTTAGATTCGTCTCATTGAGAGCTTTCGATCGCCGCCTTGCGCGTCTCGCTTCGGTCATTGGTTCGGAAGATACGATGGGAGAGGGGTAAAATTTACCCCCCCCCCCCCCCCCCCCCCCCCTCCAGCGCCGCGCGTTCGGCTGGAGACCCCAGCGCCGCGCGGGTTAAAATACTGCACGACACCCTATTTGTTGGCCGATACTCGTGCTCAAACACGAGTATCCAAATTGCTCTATACATGCATCTTTTTCGTCAAGAAGTAAAAGATGTACGACTGATAAATTATCTTATTTCAGAACTACTTGTATAATTGAAAATAAAATGCCCCGTTTGATCCGCTGTGACGAGGAGGGTCAGGGAGAATCAGTTTTAGGATATTTCAAAGTACTATTTTGTTTAAATCAGTACTATTTCCAAAATGTTGGCTTAATCGTAAAATATGATCTGCATGAATACCTGTGGGTCTGCCCAGCAAAAGGTGACTGACATGCGACACCAATAGAACAACGCTGAACATGTCAATGAAAGGTTTACCAATGAAAGGTTTAGGTATATATGGCCTTGGTTTACCGTATGTTCAATTTTGATATTAAGGGAATAGTAACCTTGGAAATTGTCTTGAAATTTGGCTATACGGGGTATTTCGAGCTGAAAAAACGAATATGGCATTTGTTTGGACGATAGATGGATATCCTTCGAAGAGTTTCAAGTTTCGTTCCCCGATCGGGGCACGAAACAGCCGAACAGCGTCTTCTAAAATGGACCCTTTTAGAAGACGCTGTTTCGTGCCCCGATCTAATACCACGGCACCAGTCCTGTGCCGAAATTACTTAGCGTAGCGAGGTAATTCTTTCACCACAACCCGTGTTTCGATCTGCTCTACCAATCTGCTATCTCAGTTCAAAACCCCATGTTAAAGACCAACGGTTCCCTTTTAACTCGAATGGACAAAGGAACATCCATATATCTTTTTTTTATAAAAACAATTTTCGTCACTTGTTTACCAAGAGCATACATGACAAACGCAAAACGAGCATAGCTAGAAAGCTTGGTAAAACATTAATAAATAAGGCATACAAATAAAATGTCGGATGTAAAACAAAAATGATTAATAACAGTTAATATATATAAACTCAAATAAATCCAATTAAGGATATTTCAGATTAATGTTTACTCTGATTTCCATTTCACCAATATATTACAAAACACTAAAGCATGAGCTTTTGTTCATTTCTTCTCTTCTTTTTTTCTCAAATTTTGCCCTCCCCATGTTCCTCCCCCTAGCGAAAATGATGAGATAAAAAAGCAAGCTTGTATTTTTACTTGATACACGTTAAAAAGGGATTCGCGCTTTCCACAACAATGGTTACCAACATAACAAAATACAACATAGCGAATACCTTGGGTAATTATCGTATACGGGCTAGTCACAACACGATAATACACAAACCATTGAATCGTGAGACCACGAGAATGCCCTATGCTTGAATATCAACCGAATCGTGAGCAGTCTTGGAATTTGGGCCATTTTCTGGACTTTTTGGGTCCAAATAATTTTGCTCTCTTCATATTTGTTCAGGAAATTTGCTCTCTTTTCGCCTAATCATACCGACATTGTAGTTAAAATATAATTCAATTTTCCTCACAAGGATTTAATATCTATTACAAATCAGTATTTTTTACTTTCCAAGTAAAATAATTAAAACAAAAATGAAAATATTAACTTGCCTGACAATACAATTTTACTCTCCACCTATGGATTTTTACTCTACGGGACCAGGTCAGGAAATGAAAAATCCAACACTGATCGTGAGACCACGAGAATGCCCTATGCCTGAATATCAACCGTTGGTCGTCACTCTGCTTGCAATAGGTGGATACTTCTTCAGGATCACGCACTTAAATATTTGTATTTATAAAATGCTTCTAAATGAGCTTGTCTATTTCACAAGTTAAAATGAGTTATAATTAGCTATAATTGTAAGTGTAAATTATGAATTTTCGGGCAACACAAGCGGGGTAAACTCAATACCTATACTATTTTCGGCCAAATAGACAGGTGTAGAGCGCTGCGATGAGTACCTCCTTATCCTTTCCGAGCATCTGTTGGTTTTTTATTTGCAGCTGCCGCTGCAGGCTGGCGATCTCCTCCCTCAGCTGCGTCATCGCCACCACGTGGTCAGACTGCTCGTCCTTGCGCGCCTTTTTCGGGTCGGAGCCCTCCATCGGCTGACGCGTCACATCCGGACGGTCCGGACGCTTCGACACGTAGTACCTGATGAAATACACGGCACGGAGTACAGCGTCAATGCGGTGTGTATACAGTCAGGTTCGGAAGGTCCAGACACGTAGTACCTGATGAAATACACGGCACGGAGTACAGCGTCAATGTGGTGTGTATACAGTCAGGTTCGGAAGGTGCAGACACGTAGTACCTGATGAAATACACGGCACGGAGTACAGCGTCAATGTGGTGTGTATACAGTCAGGTTCGGAAGGTCCAGACACGTAGTACCTGATGAAATACACGGCACGGAGTACAGCGTCAATGCGGTGTGTATACAGTCAGGTTCGGAAGGTCCAGACACGTAGTACCTGATGAAATACACGGCACGGAGTACAGCGTCAATGTGGTGTGTATACAGTCAGGTTCGGAAGGTCCAGACACGTAGTACCTGATGAAATACACGGCACGGAGTACAGCGTCAATGCGGTGTGTATACGGTCAGGTTCGGAAGGTCCAGACACGTAGTACCTGATGAAATACACGGCACGGAGTACAGCGTCAATGTGGTGTGTATACAGTCAGGTTCGGAAGGTCCAGACACGTAGTACCTGATGAAATACACGTTACACGGTACAGGGTCAGTGCGATTTGCATTGACAGGTTCGGAAGACCCCGACGCTAAGACGGGTAGTGTCTGAAGACGTAGAGAGTACAAGAGGGGTGTCAGCAGAGAAGCAGTGGATACAGTGTTGCTGAAGGGGACGAACATGAGGGTAAAACATTTGCCAGCATAGTTAAGACAAACAAATTGTATTTAAAAATCCCCACATCATGCGAAGTGCCGGCATCCACATAGATGAGACCACGGTATACCGTGAACACGGCTCATATGCAAATTGCACAACCAGTCCGACCAAATATTATATAATATATAAAGCTTATATAAGCTTTATAATAACTGGTAAAACTGCACAGGCACATCGATTTGCATCCATGAGTCAGTTAGCTAAGGCGAAACAAATTAGGCACGACGAGAAAACTTAAATAATACCGCTGATCTACCTAGGCTGTTGGCTGCGTAACTCACTTTGGCTTGCGTTTCTCCTGGTTCTTGCCCAGTTTGACATGAGTGTGCCGCGCCGGATCTGTGGACTTTGTCTTGGCTAGGGCACGTTTATAGCTGAGCGTGCAGAGCCAGCAGAGCAGCTTCCCGTCCACCTGAAGGACGCGGACAGCAGTACGGAGCGTCAGACACACCCACACACCCGCACACCCGCACGCACGCACGCACGCACGCACGCACGCACGCACGCACGCACGCACGCACGCACGCACGCACGCACGCACGCACGCACGCACGCACGCACGCACGCACGCACGCACGCACGCACGCACGCACGCACGCACGCACGCACGCACGCACGCACGCACGCACGCACGCACGCACGCACGCACGCACGCACGCACGCACGCACGCACGCACGCACGCACGCACGCACGCACGCACACACACACACACACACACACACACACACACACACACACACACACACACACACACACACACACACACACACACACACACACACACACACACACACACACACACACACACACACACACACGCACGCGCAAACAAATATATCACCATTTAACAAAAATGATGTGTCGATTGAAACAAAACGTGAACGTGAACGCGAGAAACCAGATGTGAAAACAGCTATGAAGATCGTACAAAACGAATCAAAGCTTCAATGTGGGAATTAAAACATATCCGATGTATACAAATACATTTGACCCACATTGACGCTGTACTCCTTCATGTGCCAAGACACCCCAAATATTTAATGAACCTGGCACCTACAAATTACAATAGGCGCGCATGATGTGGGTCGGTGGATGTGAAGACGTTAGGTCGGTGGATGTGAAGACGTTAGGTCGGTGGATGTGAAGACGTTAGGTCGGTGGATGTGAAGACGTTAAGTCGGTGGATGTGAAGACGCTAGGTCGGTGGATGTGAAAACGTTAGGTCGGTGGATGTGGATACGTTAGGTCGGTGGATGTGAAGACGTTAGGTCGGTGGATGTGAAGACGTTAGGTCGGTGGATGTGAAGACGTTAGGTCGGTGGATGTGAAGACGTTAGGTCGGTGGATGTGAAGACGTTAGGTCGGTGGATGTGAAGACGTTAGGTCGGTGGATGTGAAGACGTTAGGTGGGTGGATGTGGAGATGTTAGGTCGGTGGTGGTGGTTATATCCTGTGATAGGGAGATGATTCAGCCAACGTGAGTTCGCACGGCAGGCCACAGCAGGACGATAAGACCAGTGACCACATCCTTCACCGCATCATCACGTTCTGCGGTCTCAGGAGCCGGCGGACCGGCAGGCGGCAGCGCAGAGACAGGAGAGCAGGATGTCAGGTACCATGACTTGGAAAGGAGAGGAGCTGGCACGGTCGGCGCTGGCGTCCACCTTTTTCTTGTCCTCGGGATCCTTGCGGTCGAAGGCGCACTTCTGTTTGCACTGTTCGCAGGCCTGGGGCGGGCCGTAGCGCTTCTCAGAGTTGGCGCAGCGCTGGCAGCGCGAGCCGATGAACGCGGCGATCACGTTGCAGTAGTCGCAGGCGGACGGCTTGCCGTGCGCCTTCACCATCTGCTCGCACTTCTTGCAGATGGTGGACGTGCTGCCCTTGCTGCCGGCCAGGAGTGGGGGAGGTCAGCGGCGGTGTCAGCGGGGTCAGACTCGCCAAGAGCGATCGCAATGGAAGCTATGCAGGGACCAGTAGAGCAGCAAAAAATGACGCCCGAGAATAGGCGGAGAAAATGCAGATGGAATATTGACGGAAGAGAGAAACGAGAGTCAGTAAGCGGATCGGGCGTCAAACCAGTGATGGGCAGAACAGATATCACACAGACAACGAAGAGTTCAGAGGATATATAGGTCATCCTGGGTCCGATGAGAGAGAGAGAGTCAGTAAGCGGATCGGGCGTCAAACCAGTGATGGGCGGATCAGATATCATATAGACAACGAAGAGTTCAGAGGATAGATAGGTCATCCTTGAGACTCGGGAGGTAACAAAAAGAAAAGCAAAGCAAAAAAAAACTCCAAACATCTAGTTTGGAAATGTTTCAAACTAAAACTATACCTAAATATATATATATATATATATATATATATATATATATATATATATATATATATATATATATATATATATATATATATATATATATATATATATATATATATATATATATATATATATATATATATATATATATATATATATATATATATATATATATATATATATATATATATATATATATATATATATATATATATATATATATATATATATATATATATATATATATATATATATATATATATATATATATATATATATATATATATATATATATATATATATATATATATATATATATATATATATATATATATATATATATATATATATATATATATATATATATATATATATATATATATATATATACATATATATATACATATATATATACATATATATATATATATATATATATATATATATATATATATATATATATATATACATATACATATACATATACATATACATATACATATACATATACATATACACATACACATACACATACACATACACATACACATACACATACACATACACATACACATACACATACACATACACATACACATACACATACACATACACATACACATACACATACACATACACATACACATACACATACACATACACATACACATACACATACACATACACATACACATACACATACACATACACATACACATACACATACACATACACATACACATACACATACACATACACATACACATACACATACACATACACATACACATACACATACACATACACATACACATACACATACACATACATAATACATAATACACATACACATACACATACACATACACATACACATACACATACACATACACATACACATACACATACACATACACATACACATACACATACACATACACATACACATACACATACACATACATATACATATACATATACATATACATATACATATACATATACATATACATATACATATACATATACATATACATATACATATACATATACATATACATATACATATACATATACATATACATATACATATACATATACATATACATATACATATACATATACATATACATATACATATACATATACATATACATATACATATACATATACATATACATATACATATACATATACATATACATATACATATACATATACATATACATATACATATACATATACATATACATATACATATACATATACATATACATATACATATACATATACATATACATATACATATACATATAGATATATATATATATATATATATATATATATATATATATATATATATATATATATATATATATATATATATATATATATATATATATATATATATATATATATATATATATATATATATATATATATATACATATACATATATATATATATATATATATATATATATATATATATATATATATGTATATATATATATATATATATATATATATATATATATATATATATATGTATATATATATATATATATATATATATATATATATATATATATATATATATATATATATATATATATATAGATGTTCAAGATGTTTTCAGTCTTTAAATATTTTATCACAATTTGGACTGCACCATTAAAATGAATATAATCAGATGATATGAAAAGTATAAGGTGTTAGGAAGAGCAGAACTGAAGTTAATATGTGCAACAGAGAAACAAGAAAACAGGCTAAGCTTATTGCTATAATATTTGGCCTTGAATACTATTCAAATTATTGCCACTTAGGGATTATACGTGTTTTTCCCAGAATAATTGAGTTACATAGCAAAATGTACTTATAAAGGTGGTAGAAGTCCCACGATAGCCACATTTTTCTGGAAATGACCTCTTCTGCACGTAAGGACATTTCAAAGTGCGCGGTGATGTCACCGCGTACTTTCTGCAGGACCGGCTGAGGCAGAGCCAGTCATCAGTTTTATGCTAATAAAACACCTCACTTATGGCATATTTTCAGTAAAATAAGCAATATTTGAGGAAAACAAACTTGTTTTGTTCCAACGACGGCAGCAGTTACCTAGATTTTTCCCATAAAATATTGTTCATGAATTTTCATGCCAAACAGAAATAATACGCCACCACCAAATTATCAACGCTTCCGGCCAGAGATAAGAAACCCACACAACCTGAACAAACAGTGTAGTAATAAAGAGTCCAGTAAGTTTTGAGAGAAAAAATGCAGATTATAATATAGAAGTGGTGGACAGTAATGCCGATCAAGAACTCGTTATCTGATACAAGTCTCGAAAAACGCCCAAGTTTGAAGGCTGATAATTGCTGAAATAATGAACTAAATGAACATTGAGGTCCCTGATATGTCTTAAACGTGTTTAAAGTCATATAACCGCAGAGTGCATTTCCTTTCAGGACGGAAATCCGTATAATCCCTTTAAGAACGCATACAATTAATACAATTTAGTGAAGCTAACAGCAGAAATCAAATTTACAAGTAAAGATGTTAAGTTTAGCATTGCACTTTTAATACAAAGGCATTCATACCGAAATTAACCAATATATGTAAACACTACGGAATGAATAAATCAATTTCGTCGACATATTAGTGTTGATAAGGAACCAGATGAGACGTAAAGGAAGGAAATAGCAAATAAAACAAATGACAATACAAATAAAACAACAGGTGCGGATAACAATAATGCACAAAACGCAACCGACTTACACACCATCAGTTATCATCAACACGATCATCAATGATAGATGATAGATTTCAAACACATTTGTACCTCAAGCCTTTGCGCAACGTGGTGGGCTAAAAACAGACGTAGGCACATGAGACAAGCAAGATCAACATGATGAGCACCATGATTACAGCGAGAAACGCATTCAGAACACAGCGGCCGTTAGTCGTGCCCAGCTGAAAATAAGGCACTGGATCCCATATAACATCACACGGGCACGTCAGATGACAATCGGCAAAGACAACGCTGCGCCGACGGGGGCGACGGGGGCCGGCCGCGGGCAGCTCTCGGACAAGAGCCGGGTTCGGATCAGTGTCTCACTCTCTGGTCTAGGACAAGCGGGCTCGGAGCAGCCCACTGCCGCCCACTGACACGGGGCAGCGCCCCGGCCATGGTCAGACGCCGTGGACGTCAGCCACAGTGAGCAGACAGAGAATACAGAGAAATGCTGCCCCTGACATGGGGAGGCAGCCGGCGGCGCCCCGGCCATGGTCAGACCCTGTGGACGTCAGCCACAGTGAGCAGACAGAGAATACTGACACGGGGCGGCAGCCGGCGGCGCCCAGGCCATGGTCAGACGCCGTGGACGAAGCAGCACACTGCCGCCCACTGACACGGGGCGGCAGCCGGCGGCGCCCCGGCCATGGTCAGACGCCGTGGACGTCAGCCACAGTGAGGCTGAGCAGACAGAGAATACAGAGAAATGCAGGCATCCGCCATCAACGCACAACCATAGGACGGCTTAATTTAGTAGCCGCAAGACCTCTGCAGGCAGAGCCCCGAGACGCTGCTAGTTGAGATCACGATGTCCGGCAGGAGAGTGGATGAGACGGAAGTTTTCAGTCAGCACGGATATTTACTTAATGCACGGAAGGTAGAAATACAGTGAAATCAGTCTTGCCTGAATGGCAAATGTTTAGCAAGCAACCGGTCAAAAACGTTCGTGCTAACTACTACTTGGATACAAAAGCTATGACAAAATAGTTAATTATACCCGTGTATGCATTTGGTACACAATCTGAAGTCTGCCATCGGTGGTGCCTAGTGAACAGTGTGTTGCATTGTCACGTTACTACTGCTCTTTGAAGTCAGCTGCTGGCCTTCTTGTCCGCCTTCTACGATAGCCAAGTGGGAAGACGCTGTCCACAGATAGAGCTGCCGACTAGTGGCCATGTGGGTAGACCGGGTAGACCGGGTAGACCGGGTAGACCTTCCCTCCCGATCCAGCCCTGACCACAGACAGAGCTGCCGACTAGTGGCCATGTGGGTAGACCGGGTAGGCCGGGTAGACCTTCCCTCCCGATCCAGCCCTGACCACAGACAGAGCTGCCGACTAGTGGCCATGTGGGTAGACCGGGTAGGCCGGGTAGACCTTCCCTCCCGATCCAGCCCTGTCCACAGACAGAGCTGCCGACTAGTGGCCATGTGGGTAGACCGGGTAGGCCGGGTAGACCTTCCCTCCCGATCCAGCCCTGTCCACAGACAGAGCTGCCGACTAGTGGCCATGTGGGTAGACCGGGTAGGCCGGGTAGACCGGGAAAACCTTCCCTCCCGATCCAGCCCTGATCACAGAGAGAGCTGCCGACTAGTGGTCATGTGGGTAGACCGGGTAGACCTTCCCTCCCGATCCAGCCCTGACCACGTCGCTGCTGTTTCACCAAGCTGACAGTACGGCGCAGTGCACGTGTACCTTCTAGACAGGGCCCGGGCCCAGTCCATTCCGGTTCGCGAGCCTTTGTCCGCGTGAGCTGGTTCTCTACCGTCCTGCACTGGCGTCACTGGCGTCACTGACCAGCGTGCCAAGCTCGAGGTCGAGGAGCCGCCGGTTGCGTCGTCAGTGGGTTACCCGGTGCGGCAGCCAGTGACCACTGACCAGTTCTGGACCACGGCCTAGACGTTAGCTGGCGAGGAGAGAGCCGAGCCCGGACCCACATCGGGTCGGAGCAAAGGTGAACAAATCAACGCCTGTTTCCCCACTACGGCAACTTTCGAACTCATGCTACCAAAAAAAACACACAAATAGAATGAACTAATGTATTGAAAGCTTCTCCGGGCCACCGGACAGAGGGCTGTCAATACACCGGACAGAGGGCTGTCAATACACCGCCGGACAGAGGGCCGTCAATACACCGCCGGACAGAGGGCTGTCAATACACCGGACAGAGGGCCGTCAATACACCGCCGGACAGAGGGCCGCCAATACACCGCCGGACAGAGGGCCGTCAATACACCGCCGGACAGAGGGCTGTCAATACACCGCCGGACAGAGGGCCGTCAATACACCGCCGGACAGAGGGCTGTCAATACACCGGACAGAGGGCTGTCAATACACCGCCGGACAGAGGGCTGTCAATACACCGCCGGACAGAGGGCCGTCAATACACCGCCGGACAGAGGGCTGTCAATACACCGCCGGACAGAGGGCTGCCAATACACCGCCGGACAGAGGGCTGTCAATACACCGCCGGACAGAGGGCTGTCAATACACCGCCGGACAGAGGGCTGTCAATACACCGCCGGACAGAGGGCTGTCAATACACCGCCGGACAGAGGGCTGTCAATACACCGCCGGACAGAGGGCTGTCAATACACCGCCGGACAGAGGGCTGTCAATACACCACCGGACAGAGGGCTGTCAATACACCGCCGGACAGAGGGCCGTCAATACACCGCCGGACAGAGGGCTGTCAATACACCGGACAGAGGGCTGTCAATACACCGCCGGACAGAGGGCTGTCAATACACCGGACATAGGGCTGTCAATACACCGCCGGACAGAGGGCCGTCAATACACCGCCGGACAGAGGGCTGTCAATACACCACCGGACAGAGGGCTGTCAATACACCGCCGGACAGAGGGCTGTCAATACACCACCGGACAGAGGGCTGTCAATACACCGCCGGACAGAGGGCTGTCAATACACCGGACAGAGGGCTGTCAATACACCGCCGGACAGAGGGGCGGCAATACACCGCCGGACAGAGGGCTGTCAATACACCACCGGACAGAGGGCCGTCAATACACCGCCGGACAGAGGGCTGTCAATACACCGCCGGACAGAGGGCTGTCAATACACCGGACAGAGGGATGTCAATACACCGCCGGACAGAGGGCCGTCAATACACCGCCGGACAGAGGGCTGTCAATACACCACCGGACAGAGGGCTGTCAATACATCGCCGGACAGAGGGCTGTCAATACACCGCCGGACAGAGGGCTGTCAATACACCGCCGGACAAAGGGCCGTCAATACACCGCCGGACAGAGGGCTGTCAATACACCGGACAGAGGGCCGTCAATACACCGCCGGACAGAGGGCCGTCAATACACCGCCGGACAGAGGGCCGTCAATACACCGCCGGACAGAGGGCCGTCAATACACCGCCGGACAGAGGGCTGTCAATACACCGCCGGAAAGAGGGCCGTCAATACACCGCCGGACAGAGGGCTGTCAATACACCGCCGGACAGAGGGCCGTCAATACACCGCCGGACAGAGGGCTGTCAATACACCGCCGGACAGAGGGCTGTCAATGCACCGCCGGACAGAGGGCTGTCAATACACCGGACAGAGGGCTGTCAATACACCGCCGGACAGAGGGCTGTCAATACACCGGACAGAGGGCTGTCAATACACCGCCGGACAGAGGGCTGTCAATACACCGGACAGAGGGCTGTCAATACACCGCCGGACAGAGGGCTGTCAATACACCGGACAGAGGGATGTCAATACACCGCCGGACAGAGGGCTGTCAATACACCGGACAGAGGGCCGTCAATACACCGCCGGACAGAGGGCTGTCAATACACCGGACAGAGGGCTGTCAATACACCGCCGGACAGAGGGCTGTCAATGCACCAACTTCTATCGTCTCCTTCATAATAGAAGGCATTTGAAGGTTTCCGCCATCGTGTTAACCTTCGCCGTGTCGGGGGGGGGGGACTAAGGTTTTCGAAGATAGCGGAAAAACGGCGGCCACATTATATGCAATTCTTGACATCGGGTCATCTCAGGTCAGGCACCAGGCCAGGTCACGTGACCCCACCTAAAAAAAGTTTGCGGTCGTACCAAAGCCACAGATTTTGGCCCATCGGTTTCAAACTTGCAGGATTTCATAAGGTTTCATAAGGTACCTACAATTCGATTATCTCAGGTTTGTTTATATCGGTGACCTAAGGTCGGGTCAATTTCATGACCTCCCCATTATAAGTCAATGGGGAAATATTAAAATGCTTCCTATTCCGAGGATACGAATCTTATCAGTCAAATTCCTTCTGGATCATGTTATCATAGACCATTCTTGATAGTCCAGGTGCGCTTTTTGTTCAGTGACCCCTACAGGGTCAGCCGAGGTCATCTGAGGTCACCAACACTGTTTTTGTCAATAACTCTCGACAGAATGAAGTGAAACCAACACCAATATGATTGTCTTGTCGAGACACGTCTCCTAATATGCAACATGACCTACTTGGGTCACCACTTGACCTTGACCAGAGGTCAAATTTATAAGTTGACCTAAACTGGTCAACATTAGTATGAGTCGAAGCGCCTGGCGAGACGAACGCAATGGCGTCATAATAATCGCCTTATCTGTATTAGGTAAAAAGATATTTGCGAGAATCTGGTTTGCCATAAATAGCCTTTTTGACCTTTGATGACCTCTGGAGTCTAAACTATTGACCTGAGCTAAAATATGAGGACACCAATGGCGATTGCATATTTCAAGAGCTTTCGGTTGCAGTTTTCCGTTTGTTCCTAGCTCTCATAGTTCCCGAGAGATTTGGGGGTTTCTAGAGCTAAGTCCTAGAACTGGAAAATCTGACCTTTGATGACCTCAATATTGACCTGAGCCAAAACATGACAGATAGTTTCACAATTATTTTTGCCGAGCTTTCTAACGGCATTAGCGGTTTTTGTCTACATCCCATAGGTGCCCCAAGTTCAAGGGGGCGTCGAAACGCCCCCCCCCCCCCCAAAAAAAAAAAACGGCGAAGGTGACGCCGGGCACCGACACAGCGCGGGTTAAAAGTTATGTCGATTTGATCTTGGCCTCTGGCCGGGCGGTCGGGACTGAATGGCTCAAGTACGTCACAAGCCACCAGCTGTGACTGCTGAGGGGTGACTCCGCAGACCTGGCACCGAGCCAGCTGGGGCCGAGCTCGCCAACAGGCCGCTCAGCGAGGGCGGGGTCGACCGCGGGCCGCCCGGATTGGGGCCGGCAGAGTGGGGACGGCACAATTCACAACAAAGAACTCGGCCAGTCGAGTGGCCGGTCTCGCAAGAGCGGAACGTCGTCAGAGGAAAGGCGAAGCCGATGCCTAAAGCCCAGACTCCACTATGCGTGATCGTTCCGGAAACGTTTTTGCACGGTTTTTGCAAGTTTGCGTCTTTTGCGTACCGTTTTTTGACACCGTCCGGGATTTGCGTAATTATAGTGTTGAAATGATAATGAGACTGATCCTTTTGATGAATATGCATCAGTGCTTGAGTACTCAGGCTTAAAAGTAGTCAGGGATTTCACGTGGGTCAATACTCAATAGTTTAGGCTACACAGGTTACGATGGCATTTTCTTTAACACAAACTCGTGAATAACTTTGTATCGGTTGAAGATAGAGCAATAACTTTGACACCATCGTGTTTGTCTCGTCAATGCGCTTCGAAAAATATTAATGGCGTCCTGGTTATGTCAACTTCCAAATTTGACCTCAGGTCAATGTCATTTGGTGACCCAGGTATGTCATGTTGCATTTGGGGCGATGCATCTGGACGAGACAAACACATTGGTACCATTCGCATGTCTCTATCTATATTCTATCAAGAGTTATTGACAATACAGATTTCCGGCGATGCGCCACCAACTGTCTCAGACTACGTAATCTTGCAAAAACCGGAATAAAGTTCAAAACTCTGAACTTGTTTGCGTACTTGCGTACTTGCGTCTTTTCCAGAATTGCGTACTTCCGTGCTGCGTCTTTTGCAAGTTTGCGTGATATTTCATGCGGTCTTTGCGTACTGTTCCAGTATAGCTCAGTCAATGCATTTTCAATCAGCTGAACATTTTTAGACTACGCAAAAGACGCAAACTTGCAAAAACCGTGCATACTTTGCGTACTATCACGCATAATGTAGCCTGGGCTTAACCCAGTAACAGGCTCCTGGCTACCCAAATTTGTAACGGGGGGGCGGATTCCGCCCCCCCCCCGGAGATCGAGATCTACCCGTCCGATTTTCACAAATCAAACGGCATACTATTCCCCTCAACACGATCTACATTTCTAAAAAAAAAAAAAAAAAAATTGTATAGGGGGCAACAGGGAGGCAACAACTACAAATTTTTAGAGGTATTTGTGATCCAACACAGCTGTCATGTTTATCAACCGATTTTAACGCAACCAATGGGGATCGATAAATAATGAATTGGAAATTAATATGCGGCGGTAACTTTTGAAAATTAAAAAATCATAGGCGTGTGCAGGTCACTCAATATGGGGTGAAGTAAATGCGTAATAAAACCATTTTTTGTTGTTTTTTTAATAATGAAATGGTGTGATATTGTGACATTAGACAAAACATTTATTAAACATATCTTTTCCATAGGCGGAACCAGGTCAGTGAAAAAGGGAGGTCAAATAGGAACAAAAATAGTAACCGCAGGCAAGTTGCTACCCAGCACTATAAATAAGTGATCGTAGATAGTTCCTTTTTGCATGTTGTACTTCATCAGGCGTATCCAGGATCCAAACTGGGGAGGCGCAAGACCTTTTGATAAGTATAGTATCCGCTAGTATGATACTAACTAGTCAACAGTGACTATTTCACCTACAACTTCAATTCACATTGCTTGCCCCTCTTTTCACCCTACCTGGACTCGCCTATTATCTTATAATCGTTCGTAGAGTACCCTTTGGTGCATGTTTAATCCAAAAACTGCAGTATGTTATGTCATTGTAGGCCCATGCATTCCCTTGCAATAATATGACCCCCTTTCTTCCATTCCTGAGCGCGCCTCTGCAAAAAATGACTTAATTGTCTCTCCTGGTCTCATATGTGCATATATCATTATAAACTAACCGTCTATTGCGCCGTTATCGCTAGCATATCGTCATCACCATGCCAGTCACCCTCCTTTTCATGTGCCTGAACACGCCCCTGCAACTCTATATGTAATACATTATGCAAATAATGGAAGGAGAAGCTATCTTTTACATCTTGATAGCTATAAATGCCCCTTACATCGATCTATTGGCTTCCCGCCAAACATTGAATACTTCCTGGACCCCCCCCCCCCCTTTACAAGCCCCTGAAACCGCCTCTGCCATGCAATTTTTCGATATTTCATTAACATCAACTAATTTGCACTTGTTGCAATCACCGTAAACCGATGTAACTCCTTCATACTTGAGGCAGTTAGGAAGAAACCGTGAAGATCGCATTTCCGTATTATCGCCAAATGTCGCCGCAGAACCCTCCCGAAAACGTGCCCTGGAACCGCCTCTGTTCAGGTTAAGAACGCAAAATTTTGACTCCATATGCGGAATTCAATGCTAGGAAAAGTCCCAAAATGTCATGGGTCTGATCCTGGCCGTTCGGGAGATATCTGGGAAAACATGAGGGGGGCGGAATCCGCCCCCCCCCCCCTGTTACAAATAGGGTTAAAGGGAAATAATGACCCTTTCCCACAAAAATGAAATTAGCACTTGAAATCGACAGACGAGGCCAAAATATGATGTAAATTCATCGCATTTTGCATATCAAAATTCCTTCCGAGACATATTGCAAGTTACTTGATAAACGTTCCACACTTTTAACGACCGGTTCTTGCAAGTACTTTTCGGTTTCCATCAAACTCCGGGCTTTCCAGTATTGCTTTTTACGCAATGGTGTGGAAAATATATTTTGCGTTCTGCTTGTTGTGATTATATGCCCGCCCATCCTTTACAATAAACAACCATTGAATAAAAAGGTAACACAATTAGCAGTTAACTTTTGCACCCAACGGCGGCCTAGTTAGTGGTTGCGACTAGAGTTGCAGAATTCTGGTCCCGGCGTCCCAGCGCTGGGACCAGAACTGGTCACGGCCGTGACTGAAGCTGTGACTGGCCAGGCCAGCGCCATAGGGTTAGCATTGCAGCGCCGTGACTAAAGCTGTGACTTGCCAGCTCATTCCTTGGCCTTGACCAGGCTGTGGCCAAATATTTAGGATTTTCTGCACCTCTAGTTGAGACCCTCATTTTTTTTAAAAAATTGGTTCATTTTTTTCAACATTAGGAGTTGTGTATAGTTTTGTCTCTGGCTGTATATAACACTATGCTTTAGCTTATGATAAAGAACCATTAAAAAACAATCATTGGAAAAACTGGCAATTGAAATCGGAAGTTCACTCTTGCACCCAACGGCGACCTATTTAGTATCGGCGATTTGTTTAGAAGTGCCCATTCAACAACGTTGAACAGATTGATACAAAAGCACCAGATGTGTCGCTTACCAATAGTGGAGGGAAAATACCGACCATGAACTCCTTAAGAAGTATATGTACGCCCCCCGCAGTTGCCATGGTACACACTAAGGTCCGGCTTCTTTCTCCTCTAGCGTATATTTGACGGCGAATTGAGATACAACCATATATCCATTCAAACCACATTATTGAGAGCTTCAAATTGATATATTGACCCATTGGCCCACTTTATCCATTGGCTGCTTTTAAGCAAAAATCCGTTGTTATCGCTTTGCGGTGGTAACGGCGGATTTTGCTTAAAAACAGTCAATGGACAAGGTGAGCCAGTGCGTCAATAGCCGATTTCGGGAAGGATTATTGCGCTGAAAAGTTTCTGAAGGATTCTAAAAGTTTTGAAAAACTACAAAACTTTTACATGCGATTTTTTTGCTAGAAATGTAATTTAGTACCTGAAACTTTCAAGAAGATTCTATCAATACTTATCTTGCTTATTACCACCAAACCGCAATTATATCGACATATTGTATTCTTACCAACATATGATAAATTATTAGGGACATTTCTAGCCAAAAAATCGCATGTAAAAGTTGTGCAGTTTTCAAAACTTTCAGAATCTTTCAGAAACTTTTCAGCGCAATAATCCTTCGTGAAAACGTCTAATATATAAATTTGAAGCTCTCAATAATGCGGTTTGAATGCATATATCGTCGTTTCTTAATTCGCCGTCAAACATACGCTAGAGGAGAAAATAAGCCGGACCTTAGTGTGTAACATAGCAACTGCGGGTCCCTGTACTTGCTTTTTAATTTTTCAAAAGGATCTGTTTTCTTCTTCAAACTTTGAATTAGGGAATAATTGTATTTTATTCTTAAATTTTGATCACATCATTTTAATACCATAACGGTAGCCAAAGAAATTGTTGCTCACAAAATACAAATGTAATTATTTCTCTTTGATCGAAATTCAATATAATAAATGACGACAGTCGTCGCATATAAGATTGTATTCTTTGTGCGTGTTTTTTATGTTTGTATCTTGTGTATGTTTTTGCTTGTGTTTAGCACGAGCTAGTTGCGCGTCGTTTGGGACATAATTAAACAAAACAAATTCAGTTATACCATTACCAGTAAAACGTCCTTATTGGGTCGGGAACTGGGCGAGCTGTTTTTAAGCGGTAAGCGGCGAGCTGTTTTTAAGCGGTTAAGTGCTCACGCCTAATGTGCATGAGCACTTAAAGCTTTGTTTTTAGTTGAACAAGACATGCCGGGGACGGCGACCCCGGTAGCCGCCCTTCGCCGGTCACGTGACCGCGCGGGTCAGCCGAGGCCGGCCGAGAGCGAGGCCAGTGGGTCGTGGCCGCAAGTTGTGCAATCGCCACCATAGGGAAGACAGGGTTGTGCGTCGGCGCGCGCTGCTCCTAAACTCGACAACGCCTAACTTCAGAAATGTAATTACGAGCGAGCGCGAAGCGCTCGCTCGTCCTTTCGTGGTATATGGGAAAAATCTGAATACGAGCGGCCCGACCCGGCCCGACACGTGGCGACGCTTTTGAGGAGCTCATATATCTGCAACCACACGTCCGATTGACAAGCGGACTTCTTTTCTGAGCAGCCCCATCCAACCTACCCTGTTTGAGACCAGAGCCGACTTATGTGGATGACTACCACTGCGCGTGGCGCGTGGCGCGTGCCGCGTGCCGCGTGAGGGGTGTTGCAAAGTGTTGTGTCGCAATAACTCCGCAGCGGCTGGGCCGATTGTGCAAATTTAGTGGATGGTTAGGGACCCCTCAGCCGCCGCTTTCCCACATGTCAGGGGTGGTGTGCCACTGCACGTGCGCACACCCCTATTATATATCTTAGGAACGGCTTAGCCGATTGTGTTCAAATTCGGTGTGTGGTTAGGGACCTCTCAGCCGCCTCTTTCCCACAAGTCAGGGGTGGGGTGCCTCTGCACGTGCGAACGTGCGCACCCTTTGTTGTATCTCATAAACCACTTGCCCGATCGGTTGAAATTCACCATAGATGCCCTGTGCGCTCGCTCTTTCATCGCCAACTACGGCGCCTTACTGGTAAGATATGGTTACGACGTGAAAATTTGTGTATGCAAATTGTTAACCACATCACCGCAGTGGTTGCGAAGAAACAAGTCTCTGAAAAATACGGTCTCATATAATTGTACGCCTAGTTGACGGAAGACCCGTGTCCGTACGGAAACAGTAATTGCACGCGATGCCAACAACGCCAGACCCGTCAAATGGAAAAAAATATATATACCGAATTAGCCAATCCATATAATCCCGGACCAATGAATATGGGAAGCGATAACTGCTCTCGATACAGCCGTCCTGTCAGCTGCCCTCAAACACACTGGCAATGAACAGAGCCTAAATCAGGGAGGCGCGAGCAGGATTGGTGACTTCTCTAAACTATTACAGGGAAAAGTATATGTGTTCGGAACGTCACGTGTTCGAAATAGTGGAATTTTGTTAACAAGAATTATTCACCAACATTCATCAAGTAATCTATCATTGATTGGGCAAATTATAAACAATGAGGGTGCAAGCTAGTGATGTCATTTGCATCTTTTTAAAACATGACCGAACCGATACCAACTTTTGCAAAGCTTTGAAAACCGAATACCAAACCGACTTTTCCCAGACCGAAATATACCCAAATTTGACGATTTTGAAAATTCACGTCAAATTTGGGACAAGAGACAAGACAAGAACATTTGGGATACATTGCAGTATTTTTCAGAAGGAAAATATCAGTTTGAACATCAGAAAAATAAATGGCAAACCAAAAACAAAATGGTATGCCAGAGAAGACTATCAACGCAATTCTTCCATAAAAATTACAAATGCATCATTCATCCTTCATTCAATGCACAAGTAACCACACACCAAATTCGAACACAATCGGCACAGCCGTTCCTGAGATATACAATAAGGGTATGCACGTACGCACGTGCAGAGGCACTCCATCCCTGACTTGTGGGATACTGGCGGTTGAGAGGTCCCTAACCACACACCAAATTTGAACACAATCGGCTCAGCCATTCCTGAGATATATAATAGGGGTGAGCACGTGCGCACGTGCAGAGGCACCCCACCCCTGACGTGTGGAAAGGCAACGGCTGAGAGGTCCCTAACCACACACCAAATTAGACCGCAATCGGTCCAGCCGTTCCTGAGATATAAAATAGGGGTGTGCACGTGCGCACGTGCAGAGGCACCCCATCCCTGACTTGTGGAAAATTGGCGACTGAGGGGTCCCTAACCACACACCAAATTTGCACACAATCGGCTCAGCCGTTGCAGAGTTTTTGCGAGAAAATACTTTTCAACACCCCTCACGCGGCACGCGGCACGCGCCACGCGCCGTGGTAGTCACCCACATGAGTCGGCACCGGTCTCAAACAGAGTAGGTTGGATGGGGCTGCTTAGCAAAGAAGTCAGCTTGTCAATCGGACGTGTGGTTGCAGAGATATGAGCTTCTCAAATGCGTCGCCACGGACCGGGCCGGGCCGGGCAGCTCATATTCAGATTTTTCCCATATACCACGGAAAGACGAGCGAGCGCGAAGCGCTCGCTCGTAATAATGTATGTATCCCATAGAGGATAAGTTGTTGTAATTGTGTTATTTATGCGATCTATTGCTAAAAAAGAGGGGGAAATTGTGGCCTGTGGTACCGATAAATGATCGGAAAATTCTGCCCTGACCGACCGATTACCAATTTGGTATCGGTATTTTTTGGTATACCAAAATTTTGGTTGCCGATTGACACCATTAGTGCAAGCACAATCAATTTCGGCTGACAACTGAGTAGACATGTATACAATGTAGGTAGGTACAACGCATAACGGTTGTTCTAGCATTGGTCCTATTTAATCGCAAAACTACATTTCAAGCTTATTGAAATCGATCAAAATGGCAACAAAATATTTGTGTGCTGTCAGTGAACGCTAATTTATGCTTGGCAACCCCCCCCCCCCCCCCAACACAAAACAAAACTGATTTATGATACTGACTGCCGTGACTGGTAAGCCTACATTTCATGCCGGCATTTTACTAACACAAAACTGGTTTCAACAGATGCAAGCAAAATATACGTGTCCCAGGTGGAAAACAAGCGTTGTTATCCAATACCATTCCGCACGTTTCATTAAAATACTTTTATCAAAATCTCAAACTTTTTGTCACCCCCTTTTGCCACTCCCACTCACGGCATCCACACAAAAATCAACTTCGATTTCGAAGTCCAGACCGAAGTAACAGCAGAAAATGGACGTCCGGCTTCGATAGCATGACAGAGCTGATCTTCTACCTCCTAAAGTTTCTCAATTTGGCGACCATTAAGTTCAAACCGACCTGAAGAGTCTTAGTAAAATGCCACAAAGTTCACATCTAATATCTGCAAGTTTTGAAAAGATATAATGCAATGCTATGCTTAATGCTATCAGTTGCTAAGGCTTGAACATTTATTTAACATGCAATCCAGATACTGGCACTATCAGATCTTGTCAGTGTAACATTTAAGCGCATTACTCGCTTTTGTTGCTAAGTTCGACAAACCAACACCAATGTTTTAGAAAACCAGGAAGTGCTCATCCAAGCCAGTAACACAATGTATGGGCTTGAATGTCCGCAGCATGTTGCCCGTGGGCTCAAAAGTGGCAGCTCTACTCGATGCTAAGTGTCATGCTGGTCTGTGTTGACTTGAGTGTGACTGGCTCGATGCTAAGTGTCGTGCTGGTCTGTGTTGACTTGAGTGTGACTGGCTCGATGCTAAGTGTCGTGCTGGTCTGTGTTGACTTGAGTGTGACTGGCTCGATGCTAAGTGTCGTGCTAGTCTGTGTTGACTTGAGTGTGACTGGCTCGATGCTAAGTGTCGTGCTGGTCTGTGTTGACTTGAGTGTGACTGGCTCGATGCTAAGTGTCGTGCTAGTCTGTGTTGACTTGAGTGTGACTGGCGCGATGGATCAGCATGCTGGTTTGACGAGACTTACCTTTCTTGTTGAAACTCTGAACGACAGTATGTGCATTTTACCACTGGGAAGCTTCCTCGGCATTCCTGAAACAAAGGCGCATGTTATCAGTTAACATTAACAATGGTAAGTACTAAGTACCAACAAATATGTTTAAAGGGAATAGGTCACCTTGAAAGTTGTCTTGAAGTCCAACCATCTTGCATCTTGAGCTCTTGAGCTCAAAACTCTGCTCTTGAGCTCAAAACTATGAATATGACTTTGGTTTGGACAACTGATGGATATATGTGGAGAAAGAAGTAAGTTTCTCTTTCTATTTCACGAGAAATCGTACGATAGCAGCTGGCGTTACGGCTCCGCCCCGCTCCGCCTGACGCCAAGTACAGTCTCTGACAAGGGGCCGCCGCGCCGTCCGGGCAGCTGAGCGGATATTAACGAGGCGTCGTGACCAGAGACTACGTGCCAGAGAGTGTACCTGCCTCCGGCGGCGAGACGGCGGCGGCGATCGGCGAGCGAGATGTCCTGATCGTGGCCCGGAACAGCGGATATGAAACCGGGCCCACTAGTCCTGTGTCGAAATTATTTAACGTAGGGAATTCTTTCACCACAACCCATTTTTAGATCTGCTCTACAAATCTGCTATCTCAGTCCAAAACTCCATGTTAAAGGTGAACTATTCCCTTTAACACGTATCAGCACTCCGCACTCAGACTGCGACTCAGCCAGTCATCAGACAATGGGGCCAAAAGTAATAAATATACATCTTGAATATTTTGCTGGTATCAAAAGTATGGCTGGTATGCAGAAACTTCTTCAAAGAAAAAACAGGCAAATACCCCATGATAGGTGTTTTAGGGCATTTCTATAGCAATGGTCATGCGGCACAAATACTCTATTCACCAATGGCTACACGCATTAAACAATCTATCCGGTGGAAAAATAGAAAAGAACCGCATTTCAAACTTTAGTATATAAAGAATCGCATATATTGTATCGTAAAAAAATGAATGACAATTCATAGACATTTCACCAAGGCCAACAATTATGCGCTATATGCGGTCTTCACCGCGTCACGTGCTTAAGAAGGACTCCTTCTCTTGCGAAGCACAGATCAGCTCAACCTCACGGATGACTGGGAGCACTTAATTTGCATGATCAGCCTGTTTTCAAGCCATCAGCCGAACAGTCTCTTACTGACATAACATCTGTAGAAGACATTCATCTACGCTTTAAGTTGGTTGCATACCTTTAGCCCTTTTGGTTCCTGAGATGTGAATACAAAAACTGAAAAACGCCCGAAAATTGACGGATCCACTGTCAAAGTTGACTGGCGCGTGCCCCCTCTCGCACGGAGACCTACATCTGGTATGACACTATTCACAATTCTTTCCCCTACAAAGGTGTGCCAGTTTCATCCCGATCCGACCTATAGTTGGGGAGATATGCGTCCGAGATTGTAACCGTTGTCGCCCGTTTTTGAACGATCGAAAACCTCGGCCGCCCATGGTAAACCTATGGGAACTTCGATCACGCGCCACGTGCACGCTAGACACCAAACCGGGATGATTGTGTGCCTAAGCAATGTATTATCCACTAAGCTACAATCTGATAACAGTTCAGCTCCGCTCACGGTTCGTTGAAAGGTGTCGTTGGGCTCAAAAGATGAGTCATGCCACTTGAAAGCTTACCTCATGAGGATCTCTCATGAGGATATATATTTGCTTTTGTTAAATATGTTGAGGGCATTTTTTTGGGGAGGGTGGCGAACCTTGCGTTGAAATGTTACATTTCGAGTTCAGATGGTCGATCCAGTCCTCCACAAAGACATGGAACGAGGCCCAGTAGACTAAGCCCAGGAAAGGGTATACATTCTCATGAGTTTCCGGGTATTTTTGTACGGCCTCTAACCAGCGTGGTGTAACGCTTCCGTTCGGGGCGCGCCGCAAGAGCCGTACGCACTGGGCGTGCTGGGCTCTGGCCTACCGGTTGGCGCGGCGGTACAGGGCGGCGCTGACACGCCGCCACCGCGCCGCCCGGCCACTACCACTGACACTCAATAACAACTGCAATGCGCAAGGGTGACTGAGAGCGGCCGCGGCCGGCCGCCATGCTGGAACGCCGGGCCGGGCGAGGGGTGGCGAGGAATAGGAATGGAGCGTTTGGATGGAGCGTTAAGAATGGAGCGAATGGATGAATGGACGCGTTTTATTAAACCTGTCATTATAAGCTTCATGCTTGTAAATATTAATCCATTTTGGGTGGGTATTGGACGGATTTGATTGCGCTTTACAGCTGTATAATTTGTATATATTTATATTTTATTGTATCGACATAGTGTATATATACTCCGGGCCGATCATTTCTCCACACATCTGTGTTTGTCTCATGTCCGTGCAACTCGTGGTTGCCGAGATACTGGTCCGGGATTGCATCCCCCAACACCCCCAACGCACCGCACGCACTACCGCACGCGACTGCGACCGGGAGTTGGGCGCTCCAACATGGCGGCCAGACGCGACAGTCCGAGCCATGTCCGACTGAGCGGGACGCCACCCTCTGGCCACTACGGGCCGATTGGCAGCTGACCTGGGTCGGTACTAGGTGTCAATCGGTTACAAAAATGTGGGTAACCGAAACAAATTTGAGACCGATTTGGCAATCGGTCGGTCAGGCTTATACATTTTTGGACACTTTTCGGTCAGCCAAATTTTAAACAATTCACTTTTTGTCACACTTTTATGCACTTTAATTTATATCCAGCAATGTGCTCCAAATTCAATCAATTATTGTAAATATTAAATAGAACACATCATTATATCAAGATTGAAGATATTGCTCACAAGAGTAAGTGAGGTCCTTACAAAATAAGTATTGTGTACAATATACATATTGCATACACCATATTAAGAAGCAAGCACAAACTAGTAACCAAACCACTAGCCAAGCACAATAATGCAATGCAACGCACAATGCACATTCATAATGTGACTTTCAAGAAATAAATGATCCCTATTCCTTGTGCTATTTCACAAGTGAGGGTAGAACCACTTCATATACCTATTTCAAAGAATGATGCATAACATAATAGACAATAGTATTAGGTAGCCTTACTGTAGGTGTTACTGAAAAGACCAGGGAAATTATTCCAAATGACTAAAGAGAATTTTAAAAAAAAATAGGAGGCAGCCTGTGGGCCTGTATCACTATGGCCGAGGTAACCTAATAACACTTATGGCCATAGCGCCAAGCACGTGTTGAACCAAAAATAGGTTCACTAAATGCCTGCGCCACGAATGTCGTTCGTATATCGTTATTGTATTCCTTGTATTTCTTCCTAAGATCAAGATCTACTAAATTTCAATGTTGATGTATAAAATAGAAATGCTTCTGAATTTTGTCATATTTTTATTTTGTTTATACAGCAGGATATATTCAAAACAAACAATATAAAGGTTCAATAACACATGCTATTATTTAATTAGTTTATATTTACCTCCTTCGCTTTTTGAAGGATATGGCTTCATTGGGATTTATCGTGTTTAAACTGTGTCTTTGTATTTAGATATCACTACACATGTACTCTGACTGGATACGTAAAAGCCACAACGTGGATGTATCTTAATACATGACTTTGACTTTGACTTTGGGATGAATATGGCAGTACCGCATTGTAAAGTCGTTTACTTTTCCTGCGCGTATGCTACATTAAACTGCGCAATGCCCATTTTGTGTTAAATTTAAGGGGAAGCAACTCGGCGCAGTGGTAAGATACTTGCCTTCTGTGCCAGATACCATTTTCTATAAATACTAGCAACTTTTTGATGCAGATAGATAACTGCAGATAACTCTCATATCCACACAGATGGTAAAACTTACTTGAGATTGAGACAGTAACACTGATTATATTGTAGTGATTGTACAATATTTAGTATTTATAATCTGTGTAAAAAGTTGGCATAGTGTCATTATGCACTTGCAGTTAATATATCATATGTTAAATCATTCATGAATCCTGAGTCCTGACCAATGTCAAGGACAGTTAGGGGAAGTTTGGGAGTCATACGCCCCTCCAAAATAAAATTGATCCCCCCTCGCCAGATAAAATTGATTTCTTCCTATGATTGATTCCTATGATTCCTTCCTATGATTCTATGATTTCTTCCTTCCTATCTTCTTCCTATGTATTTATGTAATATGTATTATGCTGCAAATTAATATGAAATGATTGAGGTCACATTTTTCCATCCTGTTTCCAATGGGCTACTGCTTGCGGCATCCACTACTTTGCTTTGTAAATGTATTTGGTTCCTTTTTCACAATTATACTGTCTTTTTGGAAACTGTACATGTGTGTTTTATGAATTATGATGTTAAACAAAGCTATTTTTGCCAGTGTGTATCAATATAAGTATAAAATTTGTAAATCGGTCAAATTTTGGACATTTTTGGCTTTAACCCAAATCGGTCCGTACTTGGTCAACCGAAATGCCTCCCATTCGGTATCGGTTTAGTATCGGTCATTATTTGTTTGGAAAATGACATCACTAGTCGGTACAGTCTCTGGCGGCGCGCCCCGAACGGGAGCGTCACATCACACTGGTTAGAGGGTAAATAATGCAAAATACCCGGAAACTCTGAATACTGAGAATGTATACCCTTTCCTGGACTTGTCTACTGGGTCTCGTTCCATGTCTTTGTAGAGGACTGGATCGACCATCTGAACTCGAAATGTAACATTTCAACGCAAGGTTCGCCCACAATTTGCCAAAACACAGTTCCGTAGAGGGGGTCGGCTGCGGCCGGCGCTGCGCGGCCGGGTCACGATGGTCGATCAGGCGTTCACGGGAGCGGGGGAGGTGAGCCGTACGGGAGACAGCTATTGGGGGCGATTCACTATCGCTGGTAATTGTTGCTTATACCAACAGCATGAGGTTCAGCTATCAGTTGGAGGTTGTTCTACAGACAGTAACGAGTTTGCACATATGCCATTTGCCAGCCTCTTTGCCCTAACGTAAGCGGTAGCATCGGTCATGCGAAAAGTTTGGAGATTTCGACAAAAATTACATTTGCAACAAAAAAAAACTCGACAGATTTTTTTTTTTAATCTGAGATCCTCATGAGGTAAGCTTTCGAATGGCATGACTCGTCTTTTTAGCCCTCACCTTCACACCTTCCAACGAACATTGGCGCTAAGTGCTTTGAATCGTGAGATATCCCCAAATAACATACATGCTACATGATACACACATATATACATGACCTGAGCCCGTTTTAGATCGCTTGTTGGACTCCGGCTTCGCGGCTTCGGCGCTCCGCCTCCGTCTGAATCACTTTGCCAGCTGTGGGTCGCGAGTCGCTGCTGAGGTGGGGGCCCAGGCTGACTCGTCTGAACCGCTGAACCCTCGTCCGCGGTGTGTAGTGAGCGGTGCTTTCCGGGTGTACCCGGCAATACTACCCGAGCTCTCTGTGGCAGTGAGACAGATGTCCGCCTCGAAGACATGTGGCGATGATGGTGTTACCATTGCTATGATCCGCATGGCATTTCCTGTTATCGCACCATACTTACTGCACATTGTTAACCCGCGAGTCACTGGGGGGGGGGGGTTAGCCCCCCCCCCCCCCCCTTAGGAATATTAAGAATATCTCAACATCTAATGCAGATATCGACGCCAAACTTTTAGTACCTTTCCGGGCATTATTTTTACACCTTTTGAGAAAAAATTAAACAATATCGTCATAAATTTTTCGAGATATAGTGAATTTAATGACGTCACTAAACACGATTTTGACACCAAAATCAACTGAACTTCGCCACGCCGTACAAATGCCGCATTTGAAGCAAAAATCAATCGAAAAACGCTAAAAGGTAGAAAATTGCAAGGGCTACAAACCAGCTATCTCGAAATTTTTAAAATGTTGTTTTTTACCCCAAAAAAAAATGTCCAACAAAAAATTGCTTTTGAAAAAATGCTCACAAAATCAAATTTGTCAAAGATATTGAAAAAAACGGAATATATGTCAGATAACGACATATGGGCAACTACCATATCAAATTTCAAAATGATATCATCTTTTTTGACTGACATGGCATATAAAGTATGGGTAAATCATGACGTCATATTTTGAAATTGCGTTTTTTGGCTTTTATTGATCAGATACAGCAGTGTTTAAATTTTCGTAAAAATGGGTGGAAAATACCACCTATCAAAAATTATTTCCTCATCTTTAAATTATTGTTTTGTCTTTTTTTCTCATCTCATTTTTCTCATCAATCATTGCTATTTCTGCGTTAGTTAAATGTTCTGCCTGAGTTTCAAAGCATAACTTCTTTGACCTAGAAAACAACTTTGTTTCAGTGTGTCCAATACCTACTGTCCTAAAAACCTACTGTGTCAGTACTGTCCAAAACCACAAGCAAGCTATCCATTAATCACCATCCTGGATCCTGCATCACACGGAACTAAATATAAACATCATACAAATGATCATGCTGAACCATGCACATGCCCTTTTAATGACAATGACCATATATCTGAATTGATGATGATTGGAATTTAAGGGCGCTACGACAACAAAGGCTACATGCATTGCAATTGCATCATCTCTGAATTGCAAAATGATGATGGATATTAATTGACATTCATAATGCTTAAGTGCTACTGTGGATATGATGCTGTAAATAAAAAGACTGTGACTTGTATTTCAATTTTGAGCTCAGCTGCGAGCAAACACCTGCAAAGTGTGGAGTGAAGTTTCACAGAGAGAAAGAGAGAGAGGGACACTTCAGGCTGCATATATTTCAGTATTCATCTAGGTAATCAGCCATTGAATCAATACTACCTGAAAGTCATGAAATTGAAATGGTTAACTACCTGGGCTGGAAGGAAAGAAACAGGGGCGTTGTGTCCTGAAAATGATTGGTAGGCTAACTTTATGCTAAATGCTAACTTTATATATTTTAAGGTCATTCTTACCATGCAAGTTTTCAGCAAAAAACATTGTGTGTAGTTGCTTAAATTATTGCCTTCAGAATGCCTTGCAATGACGGCCGATTTCAAGCGAACCTGAGTGCAACACCCTCTGTTACAAAGTCGTGGTTTTCAAATTACTACAGGAATAAGTTTGGGTCAAAGTTTGATGAATACGTAAGAATGGTCCATTATCTCACCTATAGCGTTCGCAGTACTTCGAATTCACGAGAATATTGGACTGTTTTTTGCATCGCCGTGCACCTCTCCGAGGATGGCTTGAACGCAAACATTTTGGGTGGACTGCACACCCTACTGAAACCTTCTTAAATTATCTCCTAAACCGAATTATTTTCACTAAATAAAACATTCGATTGTTCGCTGATCTTTTCTGAATACGTCAGATTTTTTTAAACAGAAAACTAGTTTTTTAAAGAAGTTATTCATTGTTTTATGGAGCCATGCGAGAAGGATGAGAATTGAGATGAGACAAAAAGTTGAGTATTCTATTTACCGTAGGGCAACATTCGGTCTCCGGTATTATCGTACCGTTTCGAGTTGCGTGGCTCAGGCTGAGCCGTGGCCTTGGTCTTTCAACTTGTTGACATCTGACTTGGTTGGTTGCCGTTTGATGATATGGTATTTGGTGAAGTTTTAGGTTGATTTCACCCAGGTATGTGTCAGCTTGCCCTAGGGTAGTTCTAAGCAAGAGCTCCGCCACGTTCCGAAAGTGTGGGGGGAGGCAGAGGCATTCTGAAGTCGAGTATTTCCATGCAACGCCCACATGCATAATGTTATAAGTCCAAAAAGTGTGTGTGGGGGGGGGGGGTTCGTCCCCCCCCCCCCGTCCCCCCTGGCGGAGCCCCTAGTTCTAAGAGATACCACCAACACCGGCTGTTAGTTAAGATAATTAAAATGCTTTCTTGAACCAATTTAATTTGGAACTGGGAATTATATAGGCATAGTTTTGTTTTGCTGCACCATATTGACCAAGTCACCGTGTGACAATTAATTATGTTACTCATAGGCATTGGCGGATCCAGAACGGTGTTTTTTGGGAGGCAAATTCCAAAAAGTCTCACACAATTCTAAAAACTCATCAGATTACGCCCGCAAACGCGACAGTTACCAACAATCAGGTTATACCCGACTTGTTACATTTTTTCTCTAACAATAGATGAAAATTAGCCAGTTGGGTAGTTATTTTCCCGCATTGAATATTATGTGGTCAAAATTCCCATTCTCTTTGAAAATCTTCTTCTTTTTTGCATGCTAGATTTTCTCATCCTTCAAAAGTAATTATTTAATCTGCACACCTAACCAAAAAGTAATTTTTAAACACTGAGATACAGACACATAAATGCCAGCACTGTTTTTTTTATAGATAAAACTGATATAGAAACATGCTTTTTTCATTTCGATTTATCAATTTCAAATTTTGACCTTCAGTGACCTGAACTTGACCTGCACTTGACACTAATTTCCCGTAAATGAAATCAGGTGGTAAAATGACTACCACTATCGAATTCTACGCGTAAAAACATCCATAAAACATGTGCTGCATGACTTTCGTAGATATGTTGTGTGTAGTGACCTTTTGTGACCTGACCTTGACCTTGATCTTTTCCAACAATCTCACTTTAGCTATGTGGGATATGTATCATACCTTTGACAGCACTTTGGGTGATTATAGGCACAATCGAAGGCCATGGATGGCAAGTATTGTCCATAAACTCAAATACCTCGATTTTGACGTTTGACTTGACCGTGACCTGACATGTGAACTTAATTTGAAATGTTTAAGTTTGCGTTAGGTTTATCTCATTGAGCCCTTTCGAACTTGCGCGTCTCGCTGCGATCATTGGTTCTGAAGATACCAGGGGGCTACCCCCTCCCCCCCCCCCCCCGTGAGTCGTGTTACAGAATATACCCCAGTGACTGCCGGGTTAACGAGTCGATCGTGTCTGGCACCCTGCCGAGTGCGTGGAAAGTAGCAAGGGTCACACCGCTACACAAGACAGGCTCTGTTGTCGACCCTAATAACTACAAGCCAATATCGATTCTTCCGACCGTGGCTAAGGTGACTGAGCGAGTGATTTGTAATCAATTAATGTCTTACCTGCTTGGCCACTGTATTCTCGGCGAGGAGCAACATGGTTTCCGGTCCGGGCACTCTACGGAGTCGGCGATGTTGGACGCAGTGGGTTGCATTGTTAGTAACGTAGATGGGGCTGTATAAGTAGTAAGATCACTAGTCTGACAACAGCAAACACATCGAAAGCATTTGACAGCGTCCCGCATCGCCAGCTCATGGAGAAGCTCGGGTGGTACGGTATTGATACGCATTGGTTTCGTGACTGGTTACATGAGCGCTCACAGCGTGTGCAGGACAGCGACATCGCCCCAGTCTCGCACGGCGTAGTACAGGGGTCTCTTCTTGGGCCAATCCTCTACCTATTGTTTACAAACGACCTCCGCTGTTACTTCACAGAGACCAAAATTGTAATGTATGCAGATGATGTACAGTTCATCCACTCATGCGAGCCCGGCAACATTCAAACACTAAAAAAGGATGTAGAAGACACATTGAAAGCGGCCCACGTTTGGTTTGTTGCCAATAGTTTAAAACTTAACCCTAACAAAACAGAGATTTTACTGATAAAAACACGCCGACAAACACCAAGTAACTTTTCAGTTACTTTCAACAGCACCACTCTAGTTCCCGCATCAAAAGCCAAAATGTTAGGGATTATCATTGATTCTCATCTCTCATGGGAGGCACAAGTATCACTCGTTGTGCGCCGTTGCTACGCAACGTTGCGCGGTCTTTCACAATTGTCACATAGTCTTTCACATGACGTTATTTGTTTAATAGAATCGCTTGTTTTTCCACACATTATGTATTGTATCACTGTATGGGGTGGTTGTGGAGTTACGCAGAAGAAAAAAAACGTTTGCAAAAGGTGTTAAATCATTGTGCTCGCGTCGTGTTTTGCGCCCGAAAATCGGAGCATGTTTCACCTTTTCTTGAGGAACAGCAGTGGTCATCAATTGAGATGTGAGTATGTGAGCGGGACATCACAAAGCTTTATCGCATTTTCCGTGACTGTAACGCGCCCCGGTGCCTGCGCGACTTCATCAGCCACCGCCGTGACGTGTCCATCAGTGATACTCGGGCCACAGCGGCTGGACTGCTGCAGCTTCCGCGTGTGCGCACCGAGTTGGCAAGGCGATCTTTTTAATACAGGGCGCTCTCGCTGTGGAACGTGATCCCTGTCTCAGGTAACCCTATTTGTAACAGGCTCCTGGCTACCCCTATTCGTAACAGGGGGGGGGCAGATTCCGCCCCACCCCCGGAGATCTCGAGATCTACCTGTCCGATTTTCACAAATCAAACGGCATGCTATTCCCCTCATCACGATCTACATTTCTCAAAAATAAAAATAAATGATTTTTTTAATAGGGGGCAACAGGGGGGCAAAAACTACAAATTGTAGAGGTATTTGTGATCCAACACAGCTGTCATGTTTATCAACCGATTTTAACGCAACCAATGGGGATCGATAGAGAATGAATTGGAAATTAATATGCCCTTTCATGTGCCTGAACACGCCCCTGCAACTCTATATGTAATAAATTATTAAAATAATGGAAGGAGAAGCTATCCTTTACATCTTGATAGCTATAAATGCCCCTTACATCGCTCTATTGGCTTCCCGCCAAGCATTGAATACTTCCTGGAAACCCCTTTAGAAGCCCCTGAAATCGCCTCTGCCATGCAATTTGTATGATATTTCATTAACATCAACTAATTTATACTTGTTGCAATCACCGTAAACTGATGTAACTCATTCATACTTGAGGCAGTTAGGAAGAAAACGTGAAGATCGCATTTCAGTATTATCGCCAAATGTCGCCGCAGAACCTTCCCAAAAACGTCCCCTGGAACCGCCTCTGTTCAGGCTAAGAACGCAACATTTTGACTTCATATGCGGAATTCAATTCTAGGAAAAGTCCTAAAATTTCATGGGTCTGATCTTAGCCGTTCGGGAGATATCTGCGAAAACCATGAGGGGGGCGGAATCCGCCGCCCCCCCCCCCCCCCCCATGTTACAAATGGGGTTAAAGGGAAATAATGACCTTTTTCCACAAAAATGGAGTTAGCACTTGAAATCGCCAGACGAGACCAAAATATATTGTAAATTCATCACATTTTGCATGAAAACTTTCCTACCGAAAGATATTTCAAGTTAAAGTTGATAAGCGTTCCACACTTTTAACGACCGGTACTTGCAAGTACTTTTGGTCCTCATCAAACTGCGGGCTTTTCCCGTATTGTTTTTTTACGCAATGGAGTGGAAAATATATTGTGCGTTCTGCTTGTTGTGATTATATGCCCGGCGATCTTCTAAAACTAACAGCGATTGGAAAAAGTGGCAATAAAATCGGAAGCTCATCGATGCACATCAACGGCGGCATAGTTAGTGGTTGCGACCCTCAATTTTTGAAAATAAATTCATTTGTTTTCAACATTAGGAGTATTGTATAATTTGTTTGTGGCTGTATATAACACTATGCTTTATATTATCATGAAAAATAAGAATTTTTCCCCAAAAAACTAACAAACAATAACACAAAACTGGCAATTAAATCGGAAGCTCATCGATGCACATCGACGGCGACCTATTTAGCGTCGGCGATTTGTTTACAAAGCATTGTCATGCTTCTCGGCGCACTTAACCATTGTGGCGAGTTGTTGCTAGTAGCGCTTTCGTTCTCCATGGCAACCAGGCGTGAGCCAATGAAAAGCCAGAACGTATTCCCTTTCTGGCTTTTGATTGGCTGACGCCTGGTTGCCATGGAGAACGAAAGCGCTACTAGCGTGTGTCCGAGCAGCGCTCAGTTTGATCGGAAATGTCACAGAGCCTCCAAAAATGCCGCAATCGATGTAAACAATGGTAGGGAAGGGCGAATTTGTCAATGACCTGCATGAAGTACACAAGGTACTTGTTTTGTATTTTTCCCAAACTTACAACTTCGAATTTGGGAATAATTTTACTTAATTCTTAAATTTAAATAAAATAATTTTAAAACCATAGCGGTAGCCTAAGAAATTGTTGCTAACAAAATCAAAAGGTCATTATTTCCCTTTAAGGGAGCCAAGAGCTCAGCTGTCTGTAAGAGAGAAGCTGAGACATGGCTGAGGGCGCGGAACCAAGTCGGGTGACTTTTATGTATATTTGTATTATCGGCCAGTCTCTGGAGTATGTAGAGTAGTATTATATCCTGTATTGCACGTTTGATTCGGTGTTCACACTGCATGTATTGATTCGTGGTCATAAAAGCCATCGTATGGAGAACATTCAAATAAATGATTGATTGATTGATTGATTGATTGAATCAACAGGGTGCTTAAAGCGATCAAAGACTAACCGTGATGACCAGCAGAATGCAGATATTTCATATTTACCAATCTACTAAAACTGGGCACGGGGCTGGCCGGAGGACACGACTTTCGAATAGGCGAAACAATCAGTTGCCCACGGGTCATTCCACGTCAGATCGTACAAGAATGGGCAGTTTTGAACCCGACCCTTTCGATTTCTATGAAATTTGGGGCACGTGTAGTAGCCAATCAACGATCATCATGCACAAACGTTTAGCTCCATTCGACCTCTGAGGTCAGAGTTACGGGTCATCTTAGGGCGAACGTTTTTGCCGAAAATTTATCATTCAAAAATATTGTCGAAGAATTGTTCTATGAAGTTGCGGTTGCCGCCATTGGATAGGAAAATGAATGTACATTGATATGTACCTCCATGATTTCACATGACCTTCATATGACCTTTGGCCTGACTAGGTCAGTCAAAATTTCGAGTTATTACTGTTTGCCTGCCCCGAAATCCACCAAAATTTAACACGAACGTGGTTACATAATCTCTCAAAGCATGTGCAAAAGAATGGCGGTCAATTAAAACTTTTTTTCAGATATGGGTTTTTAGTATAACTATGTCGCGGCGGCGCGGCGTCGCGCCGCCCGCGGCGCGTCAGATGATGTCAAGTCGGGGCATGTCGTCTTGAACCTGTGCAGTTACGTTGTGGGCACCACTGGTAACGTGTACCTACTTTGTTACCAGGTGTAATGGGGGAACATGTTAAACAACGTTAACGTTACGTTGTTGTTGTTGTTGAACGTTACGTTGTTACGAACGAACGTTGTTGAACGTTCCGCAACACGTTCGGAAGTTATACTAAGCCCCCTGTACAGTGAACTGTACTACAATCGCTATTTGTGGACGTGGTCGATCTTAGGTCATTCACTTCCCCTGGAAGGTCACCCGCTGACCTGAAACCTAAAAGTCGCATACTATTAGATTTATCTCATGACAGGCAACATGCTGGTGCTTACCGCATTGCTCTAAGTTGCTTGGTTTGGAAGTTAACAGGGGGCTGTCAGACCCCCCCCCCCCCCCCCCTCCGCAGGGCGAAGGTGAAAAGGCCCCCGTAGGGCGAGGGTTAAAGATAACTACACTTTACATACACCAGTAAGGCGCCGTAATTGGCGATGAACGAGCGAGCGCGATCGAAATATATGGATCGAAATATATGGTGAATTTCAACTCGACCGGGCAAGTAGTTTCTGAAATACAAAAAATGGTGAGCACGTGCGCACGTGCAGAGGCACCCCACCCCTGACTTGTGGGAAACTGGCGGCTGAGGGGTCCCTAACCACACATCAAATGTGCACATAATCTGCCCAGCCGTTGCGAAGTTTTTGTGAGAAAACACTTTTCAACACCCCTCACGCGGCACGCGCCAAGCGCAGTGGTAGACACCCACATGAGTCACCACTGGTCTCAAACAGGTTAGGTTGGGGGCTACTCAGCAAAGAAACCCGCTTGGCAATCGGACGTGCGGTTGCAGAGATATTAGCTTCTCAAAAGCGTCGCCACGGGCCGGGTCGGGCAGGGCCGCTCATATTCAGATTTTTCCCATATACCACGGAAGGAAGAGCGAGCGCTTCGCGCTCGCTCGTAACTAGCAAAACGCCTTTTTGGGCGAAGACCGAGCGGGCGCGGTTTGGCAAAGGCGTTTTACTGACCTATTAAATTGTTCATGATCTCCTTTCTCGAATCCGCTAAAAGGGAGTACGTCCTGAGCGCTACATGCTTCATCGTATAAACCAGTAAGACGCCGTAGTTGGCGATGAACGAGCGAGCGCGAAGGAAATGTATGGAGAATTTCAACTCCATCGGGCAAGTAGTTTCCGAGATACAAAAAGGGTGCACACGTGTGCACGAGCAGAGGCACCCCACTCCTGACTTGTGGGAAAGTGGCGGCTGAGAGGTCCCAAACCACACACAAAATTTGAACACAATCGGCTAAGCTGTTCCTGAGATATATAATAGAGGTGTGCACGTGCACACGTGCAGAGGCACTCCACGCCTGACTTGTGGGAAGGCGGCGGCTGAGGGGTCCCTAGCCACACGCCAAATTTGAACACAATCGGCTGAGCCGTTCCTGAGATATAAAATATGGGGTGTGCACGTGCGCACGTGCAGAGGCACTCCACGCCTGACTTGTGGGAAGGCGGCGGCTGAGGGGACCCTAACCACACACCAAATTCGAACACAATCGGCTCAGCCGTTCCAGAAATATATAATAGGGGTGTGCACGTGCGCACGTGCAGAGGCACCCCATCCCTGACTTGTGGGAAGGCGGCGGTTGAGGGGTCCCTATCCACACACCAAATTTTCACACAATCGGCCCAGCCGTTGCAGTTTTTGCCATAAAACACTTTTCAACACCCCTCACGCGGCACGCGCCACGCGCAGTGGTAGACACCCATGTCAGTCGGCACTGGTCACAAACAGGTTAGGTTGGATGAGGCTACTCAGCAAAGAAGTCCGCTTGTCAATCAGATTTACGGTTGCAGAGATATGAGCTTCTCAAAAGCGGCGCCACTGGCCGGACCGAGCCGCTCATTACGAGCGAGAGCGCAGCGCTCGCTCGTCCTTCCGTGGTGCATGGGACAAATCTGATTATGAGCGGCCCGGCCCGGCCCGGCCCGTGGCGACGCTTTTGAGAAGCTAATATCTCTGCAATCGCACGTCCGATTGACAAGCGGGCTTCTTTGCTGAGCAGCCCCATCTAACCTACCCTGTTTGAGACCAGTGCCGACTCACGTGGGTAACTACCACTGCGCGTGGCGCGTGCCGCGTGAGGGGTGTTGAAAGTATTTTCTCGCAATAACTCCACAACGGCTGGGCAGATTATGTGCAAATTTCGTAATCAGATTTGAGGTGATTAGGTACCCCTCAGCCGCCACTTTCACACAACTCAGGGGTGAGGTGACTGCAGGTGCACACCCCTATTCTATCTCTCAGGAACGGCTGAGCCAATTGTGTTCAAATTTGGTGTGTGGTTAGGGACCTCTCATCCACCAGTTTCCCACAAGTCAGGGGTGGGTGCCTCTGCACGTGCGCACGTGTACACCCTATTCTGTATCTCAGGAACGACTGAGCGGATTGTGTTCGAATTTGGTGCGTGGTTAGGGACCTTTCATCCGCCGCCTTTCCACAAGTCAGGGATGGGCCGGCTTTGCACGTGCGCACGTGCACACCCCTATTCTATATCTCTGGAACGGCTGAGCCGATTGTGTTCAAATTTGGTGTGTGGTTAGGAACCTGTCAGCCCCCACTTTCCCACAAATCAAAGGTGGGTGCCTCTGCACGTGCGTACCTTTTTTGTATCTCAGGAGCTACTCGCCCGATCGAGTTGAAATTCCCCATACATTTCCTTCGCGCTCGCTCGTTCATCGCCAACTACGGCGCCTTACTGGTATTCAGATTTGTCCCATATACCACGGAAGGACGAGCGGGCGCGAAGCGCCCGTGAGGTTTCTCGTCAACCTATTAGACACATTTACATTTGACCCGGCCCGAACCGGCCGTACAGACGCTTTTTCGGAAACTTTGCAACCGCTGCTCCGATTGAGATCGGGTTTTCACCATTGGATAGGTCCATCAAATACATTTTTATTTTGTTATGACGCGTTCTGATAGGGGTGGTACCACAGCGCGTGGCACACGCAAACGTCGAAATGAATAAAATAATTATTGATAAAAAAATGGCATTGTTAATCTAAGCATTAATCTATACGCTGAAGCATGCAGCGCTCAGGAGGTACATACTCCCTTTTGGCGGATTCCAGAAAAGAGATCATGAACAATTTAATAAAACTGAATTTGTATGTTGGCATGCATGGAGGCCTGGCATTTTTTTTATGGAGGACTAAAAGGACTAAAAGGACTATGCTACTACCACGTGTGCCCCCGTACCGTTTCATATTTCAAACCTGTTTTAGCTTTACCAGAGCGCGCCCGCTCGGTCATCGCCCAAAAAGGCGTTTTACTGGTGCTTCGATTAATAAAGCCATTTTTGATCAAGAATACGGGTGTGTGAGCTACCATGAGTCATGAGGTAGGTAGTCCTCGCCTACTTTGACCCAACATGATGCTTTCCAGGTTATTTTAAGATCTCTTAGGCTCTTGATTTAATTGTTTCTGAACCAATTTGGGAATCTACATGGATGCATTCACTATGCTGTACAGTGCAGATTTTTCGATATAATTTTACAGGCATGTATTTGCTATATGGGTCTAACGGGTCCCAAATTTCATAACACCGGGTCTGACTGGATCCATACTTCCGCTTCTGACCGGGTCGGGTACGGTTCCTAAAAATTTCAACTCCAATATTAGCTATGACCTATGCAATATGTACATGTACATGGGAACCCAGGTGTTGGCGGTCATTCGTCGCTCGTTCGCGCTGTTAACCCGCGCACTGCAGGGGGGGTTGATTTCCCCCCCCCCCCTCAGGTTTTTCAAAGATAGCGAAAAAACGGCGGCGCGCAGCGCCGCCGGGTTTTGGCACACCTGCTAGGACATCAATTGCGCACACTTTGCAAAAAGAATATATCCTCGGGTCATCTCAGGTCAGGTCACCAGACCAGGTCAAGTGACCCCCACCTCCAAAAAAAAATTGCAGTTGTGCCAAAGCCAGAGTTTTTCACCGATCAGTTTGAAACTTACAGGATGTCATGAGGGCATAAGTACTTACAATTCGTATATCTCGGAATTTGTATATCTGTGACTTAAGGTCAGGTCAATTTCGTAACCTCCCCATAATAAGTCAATGGGGAAATATACAAATGCTTCCTATTTCAAGGATATGCATGATATTAGTCCAATTACTTCTGGATGATGTTATTATAGGATATTATTGATGATACAAGTGTAATTTTTGTTCAGTGACCCCTATTGGGTCATTTGAGGTCATGCGAGGTCACCATCACTATTTTGTCAATAACTCCCGACATAATGAAGATAGAGAAGTACAACAGACATCAATGCGTTTGTCTCGTCGAGATACGTCTTTCCATATGCAACATGCCCAACTTGGGTCACCAATTGACCTTGACCTGAGGTAAAATTCTGAAGTTGACTTAACAAGGTCACCATGTATATCATTCAAAGCGCCTTGACAAGATAAACACAATGGCGTTAACAGTTTTCCGTTATCTTTATTAAGTAAAAAGTTAATAGCCAAACACGATTTAGCACCAAAAAAACGGCATTTTTGCTTTTGACCTCTGGAGCAGCCTTGGAATTTGGGCCATTTTCTTGACTTTTTGGGTCCAATGAATTTTGCTCTTCATATTTGTTCAGGTAATTTGCTCTCTTTTCGCCTGATCTTACTGACATTGTAGTTAAAATATAATGCAATTTTCCTCAGAAGTATTTAATGTGTATTACAAATCAGGATGTTTTACTTTCCAAGTAAAATAATTAAAACAAAAATGAAAATCTTAACTTGCCTGACAATACAATTTTACTCTCCACTAGAGACGCAAATTTCAGGACCACGGAGCCGGCGCTGGGCCCAAATTCAGGCCCGGCGTGCCTGAAGCTGTGTCTGAACTCAGGCTTGCCGGTCTCATGCCGGGCTCAGCACAAGTTATCAATTTAAAAAAACTAATTAAATAGAAATAAATATTGGCAGAAGTCAGAACATACATGCTTAAAGATCATGATAAATTGAGAAAAAAAAATATACAACAGTTAACAGTAAAACACCAGCATAACACATAACAATGTCACAGTTTACAAATTAAAAGTGATAACTAGTACGACCTAGCAAGGAGTGGACACACCAGTGAAATTTAATAAATCAAACTACAGGGTCAATTCATCAGCTCAGTCACTGCAGCAGTGCGAGAGTCGAATGCAGTCAAACAGAAACAACTAACCCAAATCATATTCCACTGTCATCACTAGTAACTAGGTGGGGTGGCATACAATATTATATTTAGTCATCCCATTGCCCCAGGTCACCCCAAATTATTTTGTATAACAAATAAGTACCTATGGAACAAAACCACCCACGTATATGATAATAATTATTGTTAATACTATTGTAAATACATATTACTGAGAATATTTATTGATACATATTTACTATTTAGTTCCACATGAGAAAGGACATATTCAAGTCACATCATTTGTAGTTTTGGTAGTGAACAAATATTGTATTTTATGCAATTACAATTATAAAGGTGGAAAGACTGCAAAACACAAACAAAAAACATTTTGGAAAGAAATCTTAAGTGGCCAAGACCTATCCCAGAATGCAAACTTGTCTAGTTCCACTTCAACTTCTTATCGCAATAGCTCCATAATTTATATATGACCTTGCATAATTACACGTGACACTCTCCAACAACACATTCAAACCCAATTTCCAAACAATGTGTTTTGATGAGTCACATTTGCGACGAATTTGCCAGGACTGGACCGTAAAAGAATCACGTGTGTCAATTAAGCAGTAGATCGATATTCGCGATGGTGTCACTTTGACAGATATTCACAACTTCACACCTCAGAATCGCGACGCCTCAGAATTGTGTGAAGACAATTGTTCATGTTCGTATTCGAAAATAAGCTGTAGTATCAAATCTTAACCCTTGGTGTCAGTTGAAGTTTAAATATTTTTAAAGAAGCCCATCTGCCGAATCCGCAATATGTTGACATTTTCATTTTGGTGATTTTAAGTAATATATGGTGATAAAGTTAGTCATTTCGGTGACGGGATTAATTGTCTGCGCCGTTTTGAGCTCAACACTTCACAATTATCAAATACTTCAGGCGCCATTACGCACAGCAGTGAAGTTGATGTCCGTCAAGCTAGCAGCAGATTCATATTCGCGAATCTGCTGCTGCCAGACAGACATTCGCCGGGCTCGAATATACTGCTACTGGCAGCAGATTCGGCGAATGTCTGTCAGCTGGCAGCATATTCGTGAACAACTTCCGCGGCCTTTTTGGCGCATCTTAGACGCGAGCAGCAGATTCAGATATTCGCCGGGCTCGAATATACTGCTACCAGCAGCAGATTCGGCGAATGTCTGTCAACTGGCAGCATATTCGTGAACAACTTCCGCGGCATTTTTCGCGCATCATCTGAACGCCAGCAGCAGATTCGCAACGTGATGTGTTTGAGTTGAGTTGTTCGGTGAAAGATGGGTACCTTCTAGGCAAGTAGGGGGAGGTAGAGGTGCCACTCACTGACTGCTTCAAGTCAGTAATACGTCGATCAATACCTACTTACCTAGAAGGTACCCATCTCTCACCGAACAACTCAACTCAAACACATCACGTTGCGAATCTGCTGCTGGCGTTCAGATGATGCGCGAAAAATGCCGCGGAAGTTGTTCACGAATATGCTGCCAGCTGACAGACATTCGCCGAATCTGCTGCTGGTAGCAGTATATTCGAGCCCGGCGAATATCTGAATCTGCTGCTCGCGTCTAAGATGCGCCAAAAAGGCCGCGGGAGTTGTTCACGAATATGCTGCCAGCTGACAGACATTCGCCGAACCTGCTGCCAGTAGCAGTATATTCGAGCCCGGCGAATGTCTGTCTGGCAGCAGCAGATTCGTGAATATGAATCTGCTGCTAGCTTGACGGACGTGTGAAGTTGTACCAAGGCAGTTGTACGGCCTTGGCCTTGGCAGTGAAGTAGCTCAAGCTTTGTTTATCTGTGCCCACTGCCCAAGGCTGTATAAGTATGTACTAAGGCCGTATAAGAGTGGCTCTGTGTGTGACTGGCTTGGTTGTTAGTTATAGATATCTTGGCTTGGATAGTGAGAAAACCGAGGATACTCTGTAATTTGAAACAGGTTGATTATTTTACTTTTATCATTCAATATATGATTGTCACTCCCAATGTTTTTAGTACGTTTGTCATACTTAAATGTCCAGGAAAACTTGCCTTTTCCCCATTATCCTGTGAAGTATATTTATTATTTACTAGTCCATGTCAACATTGATCAAATAAGTAAGTAGGTTGTAGTACCTCAACATTGTTTGTAGAAGCTATTACAATTACAACCCAAACATTGCATTGTGTGATGTTGAGTGATGAATGCATACTTATTACATACTTTTAAGCTGCTCGTTTGGACTTGCATGATCTATATATCTATCATGCGTCTTGTTTTTGTTTTTTTTATTTTTGCAAACCACCAAAGATGAAAGAAGTCGACTCACCTTGACCTGTTCGACTTTCCTGTTAGTCTGTTGTTGATTATTTATCTCAAGTTCTGACTTGTGTGGGATTTCTTTACTCCATGGTCCATATATATCCATTATCCATTGGTGTTTCAATGTGGTGTGTGTTAAAATGGTGCAAAATGCACATTGCAAACTATAAATATTCCTGCTAAAAGATTTTAAGTGTAGAATGAAGTATACATGCAGATTCCTAGCTGCCGCGTGCCGGGCCTGGCGGGTGCTGCCACATGTGGCCAGCCTTGATACCGGTCCCAACTCATGTATGAGCGGTGGCGGTGCGGGGCCGGTTCCTGTTTTTTTGGGAAATTTTTGCATCTCTACTCTCCACCTATGGATTTTTACTCTCCGGGACCAGGTCATGAAATGAAAAATCCAACACTGCTCTGGAGCCTCAAATATTGACCTGAGATCAAATCTGAGGACACCTTAGCGATTGCAAATTTCACTGGCTGGCCTTTGCTTTTTTCCGTTTGTTTCTAACTAGCATCGTTTCTGAGATATATCGGAATTTCTGGAGCGATGTCCTAAAACAGGAAAAAAACTGGAAAATTTGACCTTTGATGACCTCTGGTGACCTCAATTTTGACCTGACCTAAAATAACACTGAAATACTTTCGATAGAACATGTATGAAGCTATCAAATGCCTTTTTCCGCTTCTCGCTACGTAGCGTAGTTTTCGAGATCTCAGAGGGGGGGGGGGCGGAAATCCCATATGGTGGACAGCATCCACCACTGCCCGTACCGAGAGAGGATCCGACTCCTGAAGCTACCATCCCTCTATTATCGGCGCCCACGCGGGGATATGATCCACGTGTACCCAATGCCGCAGGGGGGTGTGCACGTGGATGCCACCGAGTTGTTCACTCTGAACACCGGCGGTCCTACAAGAGGCCACTCACTGAAGCTTCGAGAGCCACGGGCAACTTGTCGGGTGAGGCGAAATGCGTTCGCTGTCCGCACAGTCAATGACTGGAATGGGCTTCCTGCTGTTATTACAAGCTCGCCAGCTCTCAACGTCTTCAAAAACAGACTTGATCAACACTGGGAGTCCACCTGGTACTTCCTTCCTGACTCAGATTGAGATAGGCTTTAACCATTGAGTTCGGCGAGAACGGGTCCTACATACCATAGGCCGTATATCTCGATGACGATAAGGCAAGGTAAGGTGAGACTGGGACACAAACTTGCAAAGTTTGTGTGAACATTTGGTCCGCCCCTGTAGCTCAGTGGGAGAGCGCTGGACTTCTGACCTATCCCGGTAGTGGCAGCCCGGGTTCGAGTCGCTTCGGCGCTCGCTATTTGCTCCTGACTGGGATGGCCTGCGGCCGGTGGCAGCGGTCGCACTCAAGGTCAGGTGACGTCAGTGAGCGGGGCGGACCGTGTCCAGGTATGTCGGGCACGTAAAACTTTCGTCTCTAAATTCTGCCGGCCAACAGGAATTGCGCGATCGGGTGGTGAGGTTAGGACCTGCGTAACAAGCTCTGCTTAGCGTGGGTCCTGACCTCGGAAATCCATCCATACAAAACATTCGGACTAAATTTATTATAAAAAAGAAGAAAAAAATGTTATAGGCTCTTACTTTGGAATGTAATGGGGTCAGGTCAAATTCAATGACCTCTAGCTCAGTGACCTAAGGTCAAAATTTAGAACAAAATGTGCATGCGATGACTTTGCACATAGTGCAACATGTCCACAAGGTTTCAAGAAAATAGAAGCGGGTGGGGTAAAAAATGGTCTGTTTTTGATCGATTTGACATGGAATGCCCCAGGTGACAGGACACATCTTAACACCGACACTGAACACCAGACTTCTTGTGCCATTGGCATTCTTTAGTGCATCAGTATCATCCACATCACCAATGGCATGAAAAGTCCAGTGTCAGGACGTGTCCAGCATTACCTACAGTTATTTACCATGTATCAACCCAAGCAATGTCCCAACCAGTGGTTACCAATTTCATGCTGACAGAGCTTCTCCAGCAGCCAGGGATGTTGCCTTTACATTTTGCTTCACTTTTGTACATTACTGGTTGTTCTTTGTAAATCTAGTGGTCATCCAGAATGGCAACAATGTCATGCATACAAGCAAATGATTGTTGGAGACAAACAATTCCAGCCATATTATAATCAAACTATACAGGCCTCGTACGTTTGGAACTGGGCTGGCGTCTCTTCATATATGGTTCCTTTTATGTTCCTTCTCTCCTTACTTGCTGTGACATAAACTCACTATGGGAACCCAACCAGGTGAGAGAACCAGGTGAGATGCAGTCAAATAATTTTGACATACCCATCCAAAAGTTTGGCAAGTAAAACCAAGCTCACAGCTCACTGATGTTCTCTCAGCAATTTACATTGCAATGGCACTGTAACTGTAGGGTAAACTGCTGTAACTCCAGACTGGGACACGTCCTAGCCTCAGACTTTGTATGCTATCATAATGTAAACAATACTGACACACTAAAGCACTGTATGTCAGTGTCATCTGCATTCTGATAGCATGACAAGTGCAAGGTAAGGATGGGTCCAAAGTTTGGACTTTTACCCTACAGTATAATTTGCACCTAACTCAGTTGGGCAAACTCAGTTGCTGGCACTAGGTCCAAAAAATCAATTTATTGATGCAACAATTTTGTTTTTGCAAAGTGGGCGGAACTTGTCATAGGCACTATACTTAAGGATACAAAATTGACACAATTATTGACAACATTTCACTAAAAACACCTAGTCCCGATGTAAAATGGTCAGTCCTAAAAAATAATCACACCATTTGATGCACAACTGATTACTCCATCCACCTCGGTCACAACTCAAACTGTTTGCGTAAGTTTTTTGGTTTGTTTTGAGAAACAACAGACCCCATCATTTGGCAACAAATTATATCAAATATGTTTGTGATTTTCTTAGGATAACCTTTTTAAATGTTCAAGTTTATATTTTGTGAGTATATAAAACGAATTTTGTAATGCAATTACATAAAATAATTATGAAAAAGTATTTATTTTTAACAGAAAATATTCACCCATGCTGTTACTGCATCAATATTTTAATACAGTGATTTGAATTTGAGTCAAAAAATGTATTCAGGTGAGCCAAGGGATAACAAAAATTGATGCACTTACCGAGCTGGATAAAAATTTGGAAACATCAAAAAAATTATTATTTGGGCCTAGTGCCAGCAACTGAACTGAGGGGAGCAGATAACAAATAGATCAATCAATAAATAGATCAAAATGGGTGGTGATGCCCATATAAGGACATTTGATCTACATTTAGATCAATTTTGGTACATTCTCAACTTCAAACATGCTATAACCACAGAAGAAAGGCCCCTTACAACAATATTTTTCTTCCAAGATGAAGTGTATGAATAACTATCAATTATTTTTGTCCTTGCAATCTTACATTGGTTTGTTTGGAAGCAAATATAATAAATTTGGATTAGCCAGCTGCTTGAGCAATCTAAATTTGAATTAGCCAGCTGGTTGGCAATCTAAATTTTGATCAGCCAGCTGTTTGCACAATCTAATAATGGATTGCTGCCAGAATTTGACGCTACAATAAAATCAATATTTATAGCTCAGTATCTGAATGAATGCAAGGCAAAAGAAACTTTGCATAGTACACTTTTCATGTTCTCATTCTGAGAATGAGAACAGTTTCATGCTTTTCCTTGGCACTCTTGTGGTTCTAACCTGAATTCATCACATGGTAACCTCGATATTGGCATTTTAAGTTAGGTCTGCCAGCATGCCCTAATATGGACATAAACGATATATTTATTGACATATTTTGTTTATCTACTCCCCTCAGTTTGCCCAACTGAGCTTGGGCCTAGTAGTGGCCATGAGTCGAGTTCCATATATATCTGTAGTAAAGCAAAAATATAACATCAACAATGGATAAACGGTTTCAGAAAGGTTTAATGTAATTGTAATGTCCTGTACATATTTAATTCGACATTGACATGCACAATTGAAATCTGAATTGAGGTCCAACTTAAACTGTGCGCCGATTTTGTAGCATTTTTTGTCAACTGACCTTACAAAGCTGCTGTCCTTGCGAAAGTTCTTCAAATGGATGTCTGCTAAAACACCTCGAGCACGCGAATAGCATGTCAGACATGTCACACTTTCCTAGACGCACAATCACAGGCGCAAATAATATCGCCACGACCGACACTAGCACTCGCCCGCAACACTCGCCGTCAGAATCGCCACTGACGTCACCAGCCGTCAGGGGGGTGTTATTCCGAGATTCCCCATGTATCGGCTGCCGAGCGGCTCAGTATTAGCGACGTCACTGGTGGTCTGGTCCAGTCGTGGCCAGCTCCGTCGCCGCAGCTGAGCTTGCGAGTGTTTTGTGGTCTTTTGACGGGTGTTGACGAGAGCGGCATAAGCGTACACAAGGTGTGTGTGTGTGGGGGGGGGGGGGGGTGGTGGAAACGGGACAATTGCCCCCCCCCCCCCCACCTGAAGGTCTGTACGTGCCCCTTTTGGTCGAAAAATTAATGTTTTATTTTAATTTGTTAAAGGGAAATAATGACCTTTTGATTTTGTTAGCAACAATTTCTTAGGCTACCGCTATGGTTTTAAAATCATTTTATTTAAATTTAAGAATTAAATACAATTATTCCCAAATTCGAAGTTGTAAGTTTGGGAAAAATACAAAACAAGTACCTTGTGTACTTCATGAAGGAAATTTGACAAATTCGCCCTTCCCTACCATTGTTTACATCGATTGCGGCATTTTTGGAGGCTCTGTGACATTTCCGATCAAACTGAGCGCTGCTCGGACACACGCTAGTAGCGCTTTCGTTCTCCATGGCAACCAGGCGTCAGCCAATCAAAAGCCAGAAAGGGAATACGTTCTGGCTTTTCATTGGCTCACGCCTGGTTGCCATGGAGAACGAAAGCGCTACTAGCAACAACTCGCCACAATGGTTAAGTGCGCCGAGAAGCATGACAATGCTTTGTAAACAAATCGCCGCCGTCGATGTGCATCGATGAGCTTCCGATTTAATTGCCAGTTTTGTGTTATTGTTTGTTAGTTTTTTGGGGAAAAATCATTATTTTTCATGATAATATAAAGCATAGTGTTATATACAGCCACAGACAAATTATACAATACTCCTAATGTTGAAAACAAATGAATTTATTTTCACAAATTGAGGGTCGCAACCACTAACTATGCCGCCGTTGATGTGCATCGATGAGCTTCCGATTTTATTGCCACTTTTTCCTATCGCTGTTAGTTTTAGAAGATCGCCGGGCATATAATCACAACAAGCAGAACGCACAATATATTTTCCACTCCATTGCGTAAAAAAACAATACGGGAAAAGCCCGCAGTTTGATGAGGACCAAAAGTACTTGCAAGTACCGGTCGTTAAAAGTGTGGAACGCTTATCAACTTTAACTTGAAATATCTTTCGGTAGGAAAGTTTTCATGCAAAATGTGATGAATTTACAATATATTTTGGTCTCGTCTGGCGATTTCAAGTGCTAACTCCATTTTTGTGGAAAAAGGTCATTATTTCCCTTTAAAGATAATGGTGAAAATATGCCCTTTTAAAAATATAGTGGGCCAAATCCGGTGAGTTTTTTTTTGGTGGGGGTACTTTATGCCTCTGGAGCCAAAATGGCCTTCTCCTGGAGCGACTCCTGGGTACGCTACTGGAGAGCGGCAATTGGAAGTCATCGCCGTTAGCTAAGTAAGCTGCGTTGCAAGCAAGGGCGGATCCAGGGGGGGGGGGGGCGAACGGGGCCATGCCCCCCCCCCCCCAAGCCTGTTTAAGGGGGGCCAAACTATGTTTTGCCCCCCCCCCCAAGACGTGAAATCTAATGCATGCTATATTTGCGTTTTTAGAACGGTACTGGGCATCCCAAAATTGCAGCAGTCAAAATCAAGCTAGCCACAGTCAAAAACTGAAAAATTTCGCGCCGCTTCGCGGCATGACACAAGTTTCGCAATTGCATACACAAATTTGGAAAATTAATTCCATTAAGTGTCTTGCAGAGGCTCTCCTTGGCGGTAATTGCTGGCCCCAGGGCCAACTCTCTTCATAAAATATTATCTTTAAAGCGGGCTACATGTTTAGCTTGTCTGCCGAGTTCCGAGAAATGCGACGCGAACGCAAAGACGCGGACTTCGGCAACCGGAAGCTGTTCCAGCGGTGCCCAACTTGTTGGCCCGAAGAGCTAATAGTGGGGACCAGGTCAGGACTATCTCCCCACGCCATCTCCCCCAGGCTCCTCCAGATCCACAGGGACCATTTATGCGCGGAAATGTCGGTCTGCCTCTTGCTACTTTGAAACCATTTGCACCGTTACCAGTTGTTTGTTACAGTTCGGTACATAGGTATGTATACAGACTACAGTTATTATTATCATATGTACTATTGAGCGCAGACTGCCACCGGCCATCGTGATTTACTATCCGAGGCTAATGTAAAAACTACCTTCATTTCAACATTTTGCATCTTACCGAGATGTGCAACCAGGAAAAGGGGTTACCTGAGGCTTGGCCCCACTCACGGTCTGGTTCCAATATTAAAAATGCGTTTTCCACGACCTAAAATTAAAATGTTCACGCCGCTTCGCGGCGTCACATCAGTGGCCATCGTCATAACGAAGCCATCGTCATCGTCTTCGTTTCGCCGTAACGCTGAATTGAATGAATAACATTTTTAGCTTCTTATCCTCTACAAGGCTAAGAAGCTAAAAATGCCTATGTTTCTGGGTTTTATCAGGCAAACCCGAGCAAAAAAAAATTCGCGCCGCTTCGCGGCGCTAAATAACAAGTACCTACTATAACATGCAAATCCACATTAAAAATGTTGCAAAGGCTTAAATACACGCATAACAAATTGGGTTACATTTTTTTCGTCATTTCAGCCGACCCCTCCCCCCCCACTCAAAAATTATCGGCGACGCCTCTGGGTACAGCTGACAATTGACATAGTTTTTCTCAGTGTAAGGCAATGTCGGAACAATACAAACTGCAAGCTGACATCTTTCCTTTTTCGATATCCCAAAAGGTCGAAAACCTAAAAAAAAAGATGGGAAAAAAATCGAAATCGTGTGGTTGCAAAATAAAGTGGCCCAAATCCGGGAAGAAATCCGAAATTGGGGGTAGGTAAGGTCCGCTAAAAAACGGTTTGCCCCCCCCCCCCCCAACGGCCGGCTGGATCCGCCCTTGGTTGCAAGTCTATATTTTGAAATATGTTGTTTTTTTAAGTTTTTTTTTAGAATATCATAAGTCAGTTTTGTTTAGCATAATACCATTTGCAACATTTCCAGGTACAACGCATGGCCGTCTCACTCCTCAGCCAGACCAGAGCAGCGTATGGCCGTCTTGTCCCTCAGCCAGACCGGGACAGCGTATGGCCGTCTCCTCCCTCAGCCGGACCGGGGCAGCGTATGGCCGTCTCACCCCTCAGTCGGACCGCGGCAACGAATGGCCGTCTCGCCCATCAGCCGGACCGGGGCAGCGTACAGCCATCTCACCCCTCAGTAGGACCCGGGGAGCGTACGGCCGTCTCGCCCCTTAGCCGGACCGGGGCAGCGTACGACCGTCTCACCCCTCAGCCGGATTGGGGCAGCGTACGGCCGCCTTGCCACTCAGCCGGACCGGGGCAGTATATGGCCGTCTCGTCCCTCAGCCAGACCGGGACAGCGTAGGGCCGTCTCCCCCAGTGGCGGATCCAGGGGGGGGGCCGTAGGGGCTGAAGCCCCCTGCCTTAGAAAACGGCACCATTTGTGTATAGGATTTGCCGGCGCCGAAGGCGCCGTAGCGTTTACGGGAGGCCGCCAGGGCGCCCTTGCGTCTACCAACAGCATCGTAGCACTCTTGGAAGGCACCCTGGCACCCTCAGAAGACATCTTGCCGCCCTCACAACGCATTATGCCGCCCTCGGAAGGTACATTGCCGCCCTCGGAAGGCATTATGCCGCCCTCGGAAGGCACCATGCCGCCCCCGTCACCGAGGAAATATGCCGCCCTCAGGCCTGAAGTCCCCTGCCTTAGAAAATCCTGGATCCGCCCCTGGTCTCCCCCATCATCATGAATTTAGGGAGGGATAATTATCCGCGGTAATCGTAATCTTAAATAGGATCGTACCTTAGGCGCAACTATCCGTATCCCGTTCGAAATATTCGCACCGCACCGAGCCGTGTGCGGCGAGAGCCGAGTCGGACCAGAGCACCAGTGACGTCACGCTAATGTTCTGCGATTGGGGCGCTAAAATCCCCGGATGACTCTACCTCTCTTATACGGCCTTGACCAGCCGTGACATATTGGATTTGCACATTTACTTTACTGCCGTATTCTGAAGTACTTAAAGTACTTATTCTGAAATACTTTAAATAATGGGCTACATTTCGATGATATAGCGATCAAAACCTTTTAAAACTAAAAGTAATTAAACACACAAAGCATAATGGACCAATAAACAAATAATGTTTGTACAAATAGCCTGGTTAAATTAAAAATGAGTAATTTTAGCATAGCAACGCCCCTTCACTATTGTACACAATTTGTTTCGAGTACCAGCTGATTTGGCGACGGGAGTGACGGGAGACAGCAAGGTCCGCAAGGTCGTACGTCAGACTCTTCAGACTGTGAAGACATCTAAGGCGATTTCAAGCTACCGTGGCTGATTTGGGGTGCTTTGATTTGTCTCTACCGTTCCGTAACGTATTATCCGTATTACCTATCGAGTACTTGAAAAGGTTGACGCAATACTGGTTACCCTAAATGCTGACTAGACTGACTCTAAGCTGCCTGAACTTCATATACAATCTATTAAAGTACCTTCATAAAATCAAATGATACTTAAATGACAGTGGGTAACATAGGTCCCTTGGACAACAGGTACTACATACTACAGGACTGGACAGTCATCTATATGAAGATTCGCTTGGAATTTTGCTGGTTTACTGTGTGGTGTACAGGATATCGTAATTTGATTCAAGACATTTAAATTCGTGCAGTGCGACATAATGCGTGACATTAGCATTGAGGAACAATAAATGCATGGGGTGTGTATCGAAATGTCCCAAGATTGATAAAGGCCAGTGCTTTTATTGGCCAATATTCATAAAGGCCCTGCATTTAAAGTCCCCAGCAATCATATTGGCCAGAGGTTGAAAAGGCCAATTAGACTAAAAATGCCCAGACAGGGAGAGTTCATACTAGTCAGAGCTTGTATTGGCCAGAGGATGAAAAGTCCCGAGCTTGTATTGTCCAGAGCTTGAAAGGGCCAGAGCTGGTATTGGCCAGAGGTCGAAAGGGCCAGAGCTTGTATTGTCCAGAGGTTGAAAGGGCCAGAGCTGGTATTGGCCAGAGGTCGAAAGGGCCAGAGCTTGTATTGTCCAGAGGTTGAAAGGGCCAGAGCTTGTATTGGCCAAAAGTTGAAAGTCTAGAGCTTGTATTGGCCAGAGGTTGAAAGTCTAGAGCTTGTATTGGCCAGAGGTTGAAAGTCTAGAGCTTGTATTGGCCAGAGGTTGAAGACAGGCGGTTCTCCCATGTAGGCAAGGTAAGCAATGCCTACCCAGTTCGGTAGCCTTCTTCCGATACCGATATTTATCTTCCCTTCTTTTCATTTAATTTGGTTTTGTTGATTAATATGTTTTGTTTGCTATCGGAATGGACATATCTTGGAGTACATTTTCCAAATTTTCCAAGAAAATTTTCTTCGAAACCATAAATTAAACGCAAATGTAATAACAACCTTGCCTAAGCTTACCTACCTCGTCCTACTAGATTCTAGACCAGCCTGTGTACAAATCTATTGAGTATTGTCGCGGGTTAACCCGCGAGTTACTGGGGGGGGGGGCTATTTTTTGCCCCCCCCCCCCTCCCGTTATTTTACAGTAACTCCTAAACGAACAGTTATCGTCGCCAAACTTGCAGTACCTTCTCTCACATCAATTCTACACATGTTGACAATAGGAAAAATATGAGGTTATGATAGGTCAACCGGAAATGACGTCAGAGTGACGTCATGTTCTTCGGTTTTTGTTGCAAAATAATAGTTTGTGGAAAACGCTGTCAAAGATACGATGTTTGATATAAACTCAATTGTCTTACACCAAATTACTGACAATAGATCGGGCTATCCAACTGCTATCTCGGATTTTTGAGTTTTTTTAATCAAAATTTTGAGAAATCCAAATACATTTTTGTTTTCAACAAAATTTTCAACAAAAAAAAAAGAGAATTATCCAACAACCGGAATATATGTGATTGAGACGTGTGCGGTGAATGTGTACCAAATTTGAAGTCGATATCTTTAAAAATGACTGACTTATGACCTTTAAATGACAAAAATCGACCACCTCACAGCGTTACTATGCATACAAAATGCATTTCCGTTTTTGCTTTTTACTTCTATTTATATGGAACAAACAATGTTCTAAGGCCATTTTTCGCGTTCTAGACGAAAGACAACCCCATAAACATGTGTTACAACGCCTAATGACCGTAATATGCAGTTTGACCTCGTGACCTCGGATGACCTTGACCTGACCCAAGGTCATGAAACAGCTTAGAAAGGTACTTAGAAGTGTCAGACATACGAATAATACCGATTTATCGACAGCTTATGCGTTTAATATCGCAATTTTGTGCGACAATTCCATCCATCGAGACCTTCCGACACGGTCAAACATTTTGTACTTGACCTGACCTGTGACGTCATCGGTGACCCCGAGGTCAGCAATATTATGTTTCCCTCGATAAATTTCCCAGGGCTATCGAATGCCGTTTTAATTTTTACATTCGGTCCAGTAGTTCCGGAGATCCGAGGGGGGGGGGCAACAAATAGCCCCCCCCCCCCAATAAGTCGCGTTATGAAATATACCCCAGTAACTCGCGGGTTAGAGGGTGGGGAGGCGGGTGCACCGGCTGACATTTTACAATATATTGAGCGAACTACTTGTGGTAGCGCAATATGACTACCACTACAACGTTCCAAATTGAATGGAGAATGATTCTAGGTGTTCATATTTTTTCCGGGAAAAAATGCTTAAAAAAATATCAACACCTAGAATCATTCTCCATTCAATTTGGAACGTTGTATTGGTAGTCATATTGCGCTACCACGAGTAGTTCGCTCAATATATTATAAAATGTCAGCCGGTGTACCCGCCTCCCCATCCATTAACCCTATTCCCTGCGGGGGCAGATTCTGCCCCCCCCCCCCCCCGGTGGTTTTTCACTTGCCGCTTCTAAGCCGTTAGGCCTAGCGTCCTGAAACTTTGTGACTTTCCCAAAATTGAATGGCGCGTGTTGTCAAAATTTTGAAAAAAATCGGTCAAGCAGAGGTGGTTCCAGGCTCCTGTTTTGGGAATGGTGTTACGAATGCGGTTTTGCGGCGCATACTTCCTTCGTGGTTTGCAGTGCAATACATGCGTCAGAAACAATTTCAATGCAATATGCATCATATATACTGGGATTGTACATATTTTGGGGACAGAGGCGCACTCAGGATTTAAAAAAATGGGAGGCGATACCCACCCTCAAATTAGGTCCAACTTCAAATTAGTAAGATGATAAAAGCGTTACGCGCGAGTTACTGGGGTATATTTCAGAACGTCTCCATGTTTTTCCTGGATCCGCCTATGCGCAATATATCAAATTTAACAAATTACAGCATATAATGCCCACATGTGACGTTCATGTCGTCCCAAACAATCACGAACAGACATCTTTTTTTCAGAAAATCCCCCCATCTTACATTCCCTGAATACGCCTATTTTTTTATACTTTTTTTGTCTTTTGATATATTATAGATCAGTACATTTGAAGCTCAAAAACGTTTGGGGCATGCAAATCTGTCGAGCCACATGGCCGCAATGACCTTTCAAAAAACACTCAAAATTTTCGGATTTGTTGCCCCCTGGCCCCCGATTTTTGAACAAAACAAAAATGTATGGGTCCAAAAAGAAAGATCTTGTCATGACGCATCGAATGGCGTTTTCCCCATCGAAATCGACCGAGCGGTTCTCGAGATCTGGGGGGGGGGGGCAGAATCTGCCCCCCCCCCCGCAGGTTAAAGGGACACTCCCACCTTCCCAAAAGTTGTCAAATGTACGCCGCTTGTGGTGCAAAATATAAAGTAATTGCTGCCGAACACGATTATGACATTTGTTTCTCGCAAACAGTGCTCAATTTCATAAAAAGTTAAGTTTCAATATTTGGGTTGATGACGTCACATTGAGCTCTAGAGAGCTATACAGACATCCTTTACGCTGCCAAAGTATGGCACAATTATTTCGAGACAATTATGGCGCTTTGAATACAAAAACCAACTACCAAACAATTTGAAACACGCAAATATCTCCAAGTCTAGCCTTAAAACAAGTCGACTATCATCACCATTTGGTAAAGAGAGGTGACGTCATCGGCTTTAGACCCCTATTCAAATACACGTGGGGTTTATTCGTTACAATTGTCAAGACCAAGCTCGATTTTCTTTTTGATTATACCTATGTGGTTGTTTTAACTGCTACCCTACTTAATTTCCATGCAAATCCAACAACATGGCTATCTCAACGCAAAACTAATGTTAAGGTGGGAGTGTCCCTTTAACGTAATTCTGGCCGCCCGCAGGGAATAGGGTTAACACGGGCGGCCGCGCGCCCGGCCGCCTTTTTGGTACCGGCAAGATGGCGGCCGGCATTAGACAGCCTGGCCGGTAGGGGTCCACGGCGATTGCTTCCCCGTGGCCCAACCACACTGGAGGATCCCGGCGATCGGTTGCACGAGCGCTGGGAAGTCACGTGACTGAACCCTTACGCCCCTACCTCTATTAAAGTACCTTGGGTAGCAGTTGATGATCAGCGCCACCTACAATAGCTTAAATTGTGGTGCCCCATTTAAGTCACTGTTTGAAGGTGGCTCTAAAAATAGTTACGATCGAAAGTGCTAAAGGCTCATGTCTCATGTGGTTCGCCGAAGCTTTATGAGTTGAATGCTGCCATTTTTTGATGATATCAATAATTGGGGTCGAACAAAATCGCGGAAGTCAACCATACGTGGCGAACCGCCATAAGGGCGAGTGGCCCATCCAGCCTCAGCGGACGATCAACCATATCGACTCGCCGCGGCAGCCGTCATCGGGGCTGCTGGCTGCGGCTCCTGGGCGGGCAATCTTTCTATCCACTGTGGCTTTGGGCCAAACAACAACATATTGGTGGCAAAATAACTATGGTTGTACATTTGATTGTTAAACTGATAAACATTCATATATTTAATACAAAATATGGCAGAAAGGCTTTCACAATTCACTGTGCATTAATTGCGATGTCACCACAGATGGACCTTGCTGTTTGAAACACTGCTAAAAAACATACTCACCTTCGATTGAGCAGAAGATCGTATTGTTAACACCTGCTTATGACATCCTGCTGGAGCAGCACAGACCGCCATGCTCTCCAGAATAAAAAAAATAGGAAAATACAATGGCTTTCATATAAAATACGGCAGGACTAACGACTTGCTAAGTGCGGTGGCATATGGTCTAATTTTATTCCCTGCTCAGTGCCACTCCTTCAGCTCCTCTCGTTCCTTCTGCGCCGCCTGCACCATCGCTCATTCCCATCACCATCTTGTGTGGCCTTGATGGTATGATGATACATATAAATAATGACGGTAAACTAAAATACTGCCATTCACCCGAGCCGCAGCCCTCGCCACCGAAGACGACGGCCGGTCGCGGCGAGACGACATGGTTGATCGCCTGCTGGGGCCGGACGGCCCGGTCGCCCTTATGACGGCTCGCCACGCATGGTTCACTTCGGGACGATTTTGTGCAACCCCAATTATTTATATCATCAAAAAATGGCAGCATTTGACTCAGAAAGCTTCAGCGAACCACATGAGACTTTGGCCCTTTAGCATTTTCCATCGTAACTATTTTTAGAGCCACCCTCAAACAGCGACTTAATGCATTGTCGGCAATGGCGGTGATCGCCGCTTGTGTCACATTTTACATCAGCGCCATCTACATCTTTGTGAACTGACATACCCCATTAGTATTTCGAAAATCATGTTTCTACCACTTGAGTTATTTATAGTATATACTAGAAATTCAGAACACTTTTTGTCAAACACGCAAGAAAACGGGAATAAATTAATCCCATCACCGAAATGACTAACTTCATCACCGTAAATGACTTAAAATCACCGAAATGTGACAACATATTTAGGATTTCGGCCGATGGACTTCTTTTAAAATATTTAAACTGGCTCCAAGGGTTAGTGTTAGGTTTGCTTTACAGGTGAGGTGGTGAGGTTAGGTTAGGATAAAAGCTTGATAAAGAAATGGTGATGGATTAAGCATTTCGGCGATGGATTAATACCCTGCCCAAGAAAACTAAAAAATATCCATGTTTAGGCAAAAGTAGATACAATTGAATGACATTTATTTGAAGTTCAATATATACAAATTTGTGAGAGAATTCTGTAAAGTAATAAATGATTGATGAATGATTTTATTTCTTGACAAGATAGAAATTGCCATATATCATACTCTTGATAATTCTTCTGCTCCGGATTATTTTGATTCACGCCGATAGATGTGCACTGACCGTATTTGACTTCTTGATTTGAATCGCTAGTTTTGCACCCATTGCCGATTATTTTAGCACATCTCGGCGACCTTGCAACACAGATTCACGTTCACTCGCACTGTACTGCAGGCGAGAGCTGTCAATGGTAATTCACACACAAAAAAACGAGGCGGCCGTGACCTGGCACTGCCACGCGTGGAGCACTGGCCGGACGATCCGGCTCTCTTCCCGACTCCTCCTCAGCCAACCACGGCTGGGGTGGCTGGGGCGCTGGCCCTTTCAACCTCTGGCCAATGGGGCACTACAATAAATTTCCCGCCGCTAGAGGCGCTGATGATCAACTCCTACCCAACCCCCCTTCAAATGCCACGTGACCATAACGGGACGGAGCATGACCATATATGGCAGGTCCAAAGTTTTTTTTTTGGCGCACTTCGCTATTGTTTTGCCGGTGTAGGTGTGTAGGTATTGTTTTGATCACGTGATATATTTATTATTGCTAAACAGTCAACTCCTCATATTAATTTATTACTGACCAATATATCAATATTAGTCAGTAATAAATTAATATGAGGAGTTGACTTTATATGTCAATATGAATGTTAACAATTTCGTATTGCATTAGCTGAGGGCGGGCTTAGTCACATGACAAATGCAGCCATGTTTTGTTTGTATTGAATAGGGAGGGTCTAAAAAAAACTGTCCAGATTAGCAGGCAAGCATGCACCGAAATTACTGGACCGATCTGAGTGATTTTTTCACCATTCAATTTGAACTGGTCGGAATGGGTGCCGTTTTGCGTTTTATCCACTTTAGTCTAATCTAAATGAACCAAATTGGATCAAAACCTGTAGTTCAAATTTGCAGGCAAGCCTATGCTCCGAGGCTATCGGACCGATCTGCGTGATTTCTACACCATTCGATGCGGCATGGTGAAAAACGGTGCCGTATTGCGTTTTTTTACAGATTGGTTCACTTTAAGTGGACCAAATCGGACCAAAATCACCATAAACCGTTGCAGGCAAGCCCATGTTACGAGGCTATGGAACCGATCTGCATGATTTTTTCACCAATCGATCCGGCGTGCTCCAAAAAGATGCCCTTTTGCGTTTTATACAGATTGGTTCATTCTTAAGTGGACCAAATTGGGCCAAAGCCACCAAAGACCGTTGCAGGCAAGCCCATGCTCCGAGGCTATTGAACCGATCTGCATTTTTTCCACATTCAATCCGACGTGGTCCAAAATGGTACCGTTTTGCGTTTTTATCCAGATTGGTTCATTCTAAGTAGACCAAATTGGACCAAAACCACCGAAACCAGTTGCAGGCAAGCCCATACTCCGAGGCTATAGAACCGATCTGCATGATTTCTTCACCTTTCGATCCGGCGTGGTCCAAAACGGTGCCGTTTTGCGTTTTATACAGATTGGCTTACTCTAAGGGGACCAAATTGGACAAAAACCACCAACAACTGCTGCAGGCAAGCTCATGTTCCGAGGCTATGGGACTGATCTGCGTGATTTCTTTACCATTCGATCCGGCGTGGTCCAGAACGGTGCCGTTTTGCGTTTCATCCAGATTGGTTCACTCTAAGTGGACCAAATTGGGTCAAAACCACCAAAAACCGTTGCCATTGGTATGGAGCTGTCCGCTCCAGAGCCATGCTACTGCAAAATATGAAGGTGAAAATAAAAAATAGAATACCATAAAGAACTCCAATTATTTGTGCACATCGCCCTATAATTACTTTTGTCTCAACGGGCTGGCATCATACTTCATTTTACATTAGTGATTACGCTTCCACGACTCGCTAAGTTAATCCAATGAGAGTTTCGGCACGTGCAAAAAAGTTAAGGTCCAAAAAAGCGGATGAACCCCGGGAGTGGTTGCACGTGCTATTCTCTAGTGGCTAACTCGAAATCTTGCTGATCGGTTCATAATCGCTTGGTCACGTGATTTTGTCATATGGCGCAACCTTATCTTTACAGACCTTGCTGCTACCAAGCGGACCGGCGTCTGTGTGTCAGAGTATAGGGCGCATACAGATGTGTTCAAACTTATACGCAATGTTGGTGTCTATAAGTGTATTCGAAACCTGAAAGCATTTCTCGCTGAGGTCAATCGTTTGACCTCGGGAGGCCAAAGAGTGCCCGCGAGGTCAAATCTTGGGTACCGCATAACTTTTTCATAAAGTACTTACCGAAGTCGTTTCAACGGCTAAATATTCCCACTAGCCTATAGATGGTGCACAAAGAGAGATCTGACCGCCCCTGGTCACCGGTTGACCTCAGGTCACAACATAAGTTACCATTATGGCCTATAGGAGAATGACGGGGTACCGCATATTGTTTCCCCAAAATCACTTAGACAACCCATTCCACCACCATCGCCTTCCCTTTAACTCACCGAAGGTGCACAACGCAAGAATTGACCCCTCCATGTCACCGTTTGACCTCAGGTCACCTGGAAAGTCGCTAATATCCATTTAACGAGCCGTCCAACTACGTATTCGTTGTTTACCGGCGGATTGTGTTCAAATTTATACAAAATGTTGGTGTCTATGAGTGTATTCGAACCCTGAAATAATTTCTCGCTGAGGTAAATCGTTTGACCTTGGGAGGTCAAAGAGTGCCCGCGTGGTCAAATCTCGGGTACCGCATAACCTTTTCCCTAAAGTATTTATCGAAGTCGCTTCAACCGCCAAATATTCACACCAGCCTATAGACAGGGCACAACGAGTGAACAGCCCCTGGTCACCGGTTGACCTCAGGTCACAACATAAGTTACCATTATGGCCTATTGTAGAATGACGGTGTACCGCATAATGTTTTTTTTCTTCTCGAAAATCACTTAGAAAACCATTCTACCACCATCGCCTTCCCTTTCACCCACCGAAGGTAAGTTTGAACACAATCGGTCGGTAAACAACGAACACGTATTTGGACGGCTCGTTAAATCGATATTAGCGCCTTTCCAGGTGACCTGAGGTCAAACGGTGACCTGGAGGAATCAAGTCTTGCGTTGTGCACCGTCTATAGCCTGGTGGTAATATTTAGCCGTTAAAACAACTTCGGTCAGTACTTTAAAGGGACATTCCCACCTTAACATTAGTTTTGAGTTGAGATAGCCATGTTGTTGGATTTGCTTTGAAATTAAGTAGGGTAGCAGTTAAAACAACCACATTGGTCTATTCGAAAAGCAATTCGAGCTTGGTCTTGACAATTGTAACAAATAAACCCCACGTGTATTTGAATAGGGGTTTAAAGCCGATGACGTCTTTCTTTACCCAATGGTTATGATAGTCGACTTGTTTTAAGGTAAACCTTGGAGATATTTACGCGTTTCGTTTCTCGATCGCTGGGTGTATTATATTTACCGTGGGTTATATCAGGATAACTAGACTTCTATAAAGTGAAACTCTAATGCAATTTGCGAACGATGCCAAGAATTCGATGTGTGGTATGTGGAGCTTTCAGTGACAAGACTTCGGTGGTCAAGTGAGTGCGACACAGTTTACCTGGTACCTGCTTGTATTTGAATCGCCAGAATTGTCTGACAAAAATTGTGCCAAACTTTGACAGCGTAAAGGATTTATCTATAGCTCTATTTAGCTCAATAATGACGTCATCAACCCAAATTTTAAAAACTTAATTATTATAAATTGAGTGAAGTTTTCGAGAGAAAAAAAAATATCACCATCGTTTTCAGCAGCACTTACTTCATATTTTCGGGTACAACCGTCGTATATTTGACAACTTTCAGAAAGGTGGCAATGTCCCTTTAAAGGGACACTCCTACCTTCCCAAAAGTTGTAAAATGTACGCCGCTTGTGGTGCAAAATATGAAGTAAGTATTGCCGAACACGATTATGACATTTGTTTCTCGCAAATAGTGCTCAATTTCATACAAAGTTAAGATTTATTATTTGGGTTGATGACGTCATATTGAACTCTAGAGAGCTATACAGAAATCCTTTACGCTGCCAAAATATGGTACAATTATTTCGAGACAATTCTGGCGCTTTGAATACAAAACAAACCAATTACCAAACCATTTGAAACACGCAAATATCTCCAAGTCTAGCCTTAAAACAAGTCGACTATCATCACCATTTCGTAAAGAGGGGTGACGTCATCGGCTTTAGAACCCTATTCAAATACATGTGGGGCTTATTAGTTACAATTGTCAAGACCAAGGTCGAATTTCTTTTTTATTAGACCTATGTGGTTGTTTTAACTGCGACCCTACTTAATTTAAATGCAAGTCCAACAACATGGCTATCTCAGCTCAAAACTAATGTTAAGGTGGGAATGTCCCTTTAAGGACAAAGTTATGCGGTACATAAGATTTGACATCGCAGGCACTCTTTGACTTCCTGAGGTCAAACGATTGACCTCAGCGATAAATTCGTTCAGGGTTCGAATACACTCAGACACCAACATTTATTATAAGTTTGAACACAACGAATACGTATTTGGACAGCTCGTTAAATGGATATTAGCGCCTTTCCAGGTGATCTGAGGTCAAACGATGACCTGGATAGGTCAAGTCTTGCGTTGTGCACCTTCGGTGGGATAAAGGGAAGGCGATGGTAGTAGAATGGGTTCTCTAAGTGATTTTGGGGGGAAAATACCTCGTCATTCTCCCATAGGCCATAATGGTAACTTATGTTGTGACCTGAGGTCAACCGGTTACCAGGGGCGGTCAGTTCACTCGTTGTGCACTGTCTATAGGTTGGTGGGAATATTCAGCCGCTGAAACGACTTCGATAAGTACTTTAGGGAACAAGTTATGCGGTACCCGAGATTTGACCTCATGGGCACTCTTACCTTCCGAGGTCAAACGATTGACCTCCGCGAGACATGCTTTCAGGTTTCGAATACACTCATAGACACCAACATTTCGTATAAGTTTGAACACATCTGTACCACTCTAACCCCTTCAAAACTCCGCCGTAAACAATGCGCCCTGCACTCTGGACGCACAGCCGCCGGTCCGCTTGGTAGCAGTTGATCATCAGCGCCATCTACAATAGCTTCAATTGTGGTTCCCCATTCGAGCTCTGGCCCTTTCAACCTCTGGCCAATACAAGCTCTGGACTTTTCAACCTCTGGGCCAATACAAGCTCTGGACCTTTCAACCTCTGGCCAATACAAGCTCTGGCCCTTTCAAACTATGGCCAATACGAGCACTGGGCCTTTCAAGCTCTGGCCAATACAAGCTCGGGACTTTTCAACCTTTGGCCAATACAAGCTCTGGCCTGTATAAATTTTCCCCGTCTGGGCATTTTTGGTCCAATTGGCCTTTTCAACCTCTGGCCAATGTGATTCATGGGGCCTTTTAAACTCAGGGCCTTTATTAATATTGGACAATACAAGCTCTGGCCTTGATCAATCTTGCGGCATTTTGAATGTCCCCCAATGCATGCACCATACTTCAGGTAAAGAGAGATAAGCAACACAAGGACTTATTTCCAACAGTAAGACAGGCGTGTTAACGGTGGGTACATGCATTTAAGTTGAGTCAGAACAGTATCAAGAGACAAGCTCGAATAAAGCAATCATGTTTCAAGGCTTGAAGAGCGTATTCCACAAGGACAAAGCAGGCTCTAACTTGTTGAAGCAGGCCGCTTCATCGCATACTCGACGAGTCTCCGGTCTTGGCGAGGATGGCCAGCGCCGGGTCCGGATGGCTGACATCAGCAGCGATCGTTCGCAGACGGTGCCAGAGCTAAAGTGGAATGGCGAGTCGCAAAGCAACCAGCCAAACTCCTCGCTGACGGCATCGTCGCGTCTCACTATGGAATCGCGCCCGCTGACCAAGCGCAAGTCGACGTCAGTGGAGCCGCCCGATCAGACCAAGCCCAGCTCACAGTCCTTGGCGCTGGCAATGCTGGGCGAGGGCAAGCAGCTGCAGACCGACGGCATGATCAAGGTAGCCTCGTCCATCAGCACGCCGGCCGAGGTGATGTGCTGCTGCTTCAGCAACAGAGGCTCCTACCTGGCCGTAGGCATGGTGACTGGTTCGACGTCCATCCACCACACGGACAACGTGGCCGCCCAGCTGGTTCTGCTGCAGGACACCGACACGCTGGAGCGCTGCATGCCCGTCACCTGCGCCAAGTTCGTGCCCGTGCCCGAGGGCAAATCGTCAGCCGTCCTGATCACCACCTACGGCGACGGCCTGATCAAGTTCTGGCGCTTCCTGACGGGCGAGTGTCTGCAGACCCTGGACGTGGACGAGCAGGTGCTGGCGCTCTCGTTCGACTGTCTCGGCAAGTACTTCCAGATCGCCGGCGAGGACGGCGTGGTGCGGGTGTTTGACGCGGCCACAGCTAGCCAGGTGGCCCGGCTGCGCGCCTCCTCTAACCACGCGCTCAACGACGGCCACCGGTCGCGAGTGTTCGCACTGGCAGGCCACCCGCACACGCCGCACGAGCTGCTCTCGGCCGGCTGGGACAACACGGTGCAGTTCTGGGACATGCGGCACCCGCACGCCGTGCGCCGCATCTACGGGCCGCACGTCTGCGGCGAGGGCCTCAGCATCGACCCGTGAGTATAGACGTCCGGACGTCATGCTATAGTGCTATGTACTAACAAACCACCTCAAATACCCAACACTTGGCTACAATCCTGGAAACGTTGGAATCGAGCTAAAAAGATCATGGCAAGTGTTCGAAGAACCGTGGTCAGTAGCACTGACACTATTCATGTTGAATGAGCTTAGAGCTAATCCGTGCCGGAAGTCTATATGATGACACCGTCCGTTTAGCGTTATGTAACTTTAATGATGATTGATGACACATTGACACACAGGTCCAGTAGATAGTACATTGGCTTGAGTGGGAGGTTTTTACCAACGGATGGCGGATTCCGGGGAGTGTCCCATCTCCGTGTCCCGTCTCCGTGTCCCGTCTCCGTGTCCCGTCTCCGTATCCCGTGGCTGTCGTGTCCCGTGTTGTGTCCCGTCTCCGTATCCCATGGCTGCCGTGTTCCGTCTCCGTGTCCCGTCTCCGTATCCCATGGCTGCCGTGTTCCGTCTCCGTATCCCGTCTCCGTGTCCCGTCTCCGTGTCCCGTCTACGTGTCCCGTCTACGTGTCCCGTCTCCGTATCCCATGGCTGCCGTGTTCCGTCTCCGTGTCCCATCTCCGTGTCCCATCTGTGTCCCATCTCCGTGTCCCGTCTCTGTGTCCCGTCTCCGTGTCCCATCTCCGTGTCCCATCTATGTGTCCCATCTCCGTGTCCCGTCTCTGTGTCCCGTCTCCGTGCCCCATCTCCGTGTCCCGTCTCTGTGTCCCGTCTCCGTGTCCCATCTCCGTATCCCGTGGCTGTCGTGTCCCGTCTCCGTATCCCATGGCTGCCGTGTTCCGTCTCCGTGTCCCGTGGCTGTCGTGTCCCGTCTCTGTATCCCGTCTCCGTGTCCCGTATCCGTGTCCCATCTCCGTGCCCCGTCTCCGTGTCCCGTCTACGTGTCCCGTCTCTGTATCCCGTGGCTGTCGTGTCCCGTCTCCGTGTCCCATCTCCGTATCCCATGGCTGCCGTGTTCCGTCTCCGTGTCCCGTCTCCGTATCCCATGGCTGCCGTGCTCCGTCTCCGTGTCCCGTCTCCGTGTCCCATCTCCGTGTTCCGTCTACGTGTCCCGTCTCCGTGTCCCGTCTCCGTGTCCCATCTCCGTGTCCCATCTCCGTGTCCCGTCTCCGTGTCCCGTCTCCGTGTCCCGTCTCCGTGTCCCGTCTCTGTATCCCGTCTCCGTATCCCGTGGCTGTCGTGTCTCGTCTCCGTATCCCGTGGCTGTCGTGTCCCGTCTCTGTGTCCCGTCTCCGTGTCCCGTCTTGGTGTCCCGTCTCCGTGTCCCGTCTCCGTGTCCCGTCTACGTGTCCCGTCTCCGTGTCCCGTCTCCGGATCCCGTCTCCGTATCCCGTCTCCGTATCCCGTGGCTGTCGTGTCCCGTCTCTGTGTCCCGTCTCTGTGTCCCGTCTCCGTGTCCCGTCTACGTGTCCCGTCTACGTGTCCCGTCTCCGTGTCCCGTCTCCGTATCCCGTCTCCGTATCCCGTGGCTGTCGTGTCCCGTCTCCGTATCCCGTCTCCGTATCCCGTCTCCGTATCCCGTCTCCGTATTCCGTGGCTGCCGTGTCGTGTCCGTCTGACTTGATCCCTGGCCCGGCGTGCGGCAGCTACACGAACCACATCGTGACGGCGTCGTGGCGGCGACGTCAGGCGCTGCAGATCTGGGACTACGGCTCCGGCGAGCTCATCACCGACCTGCAGCCGGACACATATGAGAGCATGCAGACCTGCGCCCAGTACATGGGCAAGGACTTCCTGGCGGCCGCCGGCGGCTTCTCAAACATCATCCGCGTGATCGACAGCAGGTCAGTGGGCAGAGCTGACGGAGCTGACGGATTACTGGGCTAGGTGGATAACAGGCTGGCGGCCGCCGGCGGCTTCTCAAACATGATCCGCGTGATCGACAGCAGGTCAGTGGACAGAGCTGACGGAGCTGACGGATTACTGGGCTAGGTGGATAACAGGCTGGCGGCCGCCGGCGGCTTCTCAAACATCCTCCGCGTGATCGACAGCAGGTCAGTGGGCAGAGCTGACGGAGCTGACGGATTACTGGGCTAGGTGAATAACAGGCTGGCGGCCGCCGGCGGCTTCTCAAACATGATCCGCGTGATCGACAGCAGGTCAGTGGGCAGAGCTGACGGAGCTGACGGATTACTGGGCTAGGTGGATAACAGGCTGGCGGCCGCCGGCGGCTTCTCAAACATCCTCCGCGTGATCGACAGCAGGTCAGTGGGCAGAGCTGACGGAGCTGACGGATTACTGGGCTAGGTGGATAACAGGCTGGCGGCCGCCGGCGGCTTCTCAAACATGATCCGCGTGATCGACAGCAGGTCAGTGGGCAGAGCTGACGGAGCTGACGGATTACTGGGCTAGGTGGATAACAGGCTGGCGGCCGCCGGCGGCTTCTCAAACATCCTCCGCGTGATCGACAGCAGGTCAGTGGGCAGAGCTGACGGAGCTGACGGATTACTGGGCTAGGTGGATAACAGGCTGGCGGCCGCCGGCGGCTTCTCAAACATGATCCGCGTGATCGACAGCAGGTCAGTGGACAGAGCTGACGGAGCTGACGGATTACTGGGCTAGGTGGATAACAGGCTGGCGGCCGCCGGCGGCTTCTCAAACATGATCCGCGTGATCGACAGCAGGTCAGTGGACAGAGCTGACGGAGCTGACGGATTACTGGGCTAGGTGGATAACAGGCTGGCGGCCGCCGGCGGCTTCTCAAACATGATCCGCGTGATCGACAGCAGGTCAGTGGACAGAGCTGACGGAGCTGACGGATTACTGGGCTAGGTGGATAACAGGCTGGCGGCCGCCGGCGGCTTCTCAAACATCCTCCGCGTGATCGACAGCAGGTCAGTGGGCAGAGCTGACGGAGCTGACGGATTACTGGGCTAGGTGAATAACAGGCTGGCGGCCGCCGGCGGCTTCTCAAACATGATCCGCGTGATCGACAGCAGGTCAGTGGGCAGAGCTGACGGAGCTGACGGATTACTGGGCTAGGTGGATAACAGGCTGGCGGCCGCCGGCGGCTTCTCAAACATGATCCGCGTGATCGACAGCAGGTCAGTGGGCAGAGCTGACGGAGCTGACGGATTACTGGGCTAGGTGGCAACTGGCAACATAAACATCGGCAGAGGCACATCAGGCTACCAAATGCCGACATGCGGTAGTAGTGGTGGTGCTCAGGCAATTGTAGCAATAGTAGTAAACTGAATAGCAGTAACAGCAGCAGCAATTGTAATTAAAGTACTTTTTAGAAACCGTGCACAATTCATGTATCATGTATTCATGTATCATGTATTCATGTATCATGTATCATGTATCATGTATTCATGTATCATGTATTCATGTATCATGTATTCATGTATCATGTATTCATGTATCATGTATTCATGTATCATGTATTCATGTATCATGTATTCATGTATCATGTATTCATGTATCATGTATTCATGTATCATGTATTCATGTATCATGTATTCATGTATCATGTATTCATGTATCATGTATTCATGTATCATGTATTCATGTATCATGTATTCATGTATCATGTATTCATGTATCATGTATTCATGTATCATGTATTCATGTATCATGTATTCATGTATCATGTATTCATGTATCATGTATTCATGTATCATGTATTCATGTATCATGTATTCATGTATCATGTATTCATGTATCATGTATTCATGTATCATGTATTCATGTATCATGTATTCATGTATTCATGTATCATGTATTCATGTATCATGTATTCATGTATCATGTATTCATGTATCATGTATTCATGTATCATGTATTCATGTATCATGTATTCATGTATCATGTATTCATGTATCATGTATTCATGTATCATGTATTCATGTATCATGTATTCATGTATCATGTATTCATGTATCATGTATTCATGTATCATGTATTCATGTATCATGTATTCATGTAACGGGTCATCTCATAAAAACGACACGAATGCTCATAAACGTACAGTCAAACACTGAACAAGTGAACACGTATGCATACGATTATAATAAATGACTCGACATAGACAATGGAACACTTCAGTGTGCTGGGCACAACATCAATTAAGTGTGTTTTTGTTTGTCTCTGATTTCGCCTGAGCGGCCGTTCGCCCCTGTCGACAGGACTTACATCACTCGCCCCCTGTCGACAGGACTTACATCACTCGCCCCTATCGACAGGACTTACATCACTCGCCCCTGTCGACAGGACTTACATCACTCGCCCCTGTCGACAGGACTTACATCACTCGCCCCTGTCGACAGGACTTACATCACATGCGGGATGATCCACAACCTACCTCAGAGCGTGCGCTGTCAGGACGTTCTGGTGTGTGAAGATAAACAGTTTCCCCGGATCGCCTCGTGTTACGGCTCGGAGACGCTCCTGATCGACACCTGGCACTAGGTGAGCTGCTGCCGGCAGCGGTGCGGGAGACGGGAGAGGAGCAGAGTGTGCGCGGTGCCGGCCGCAGCGCAGCGCAGCGCCGTGCCGTGGCGGCCGCGCGACCGCCCCACAGCGAGTGGTAGAGGCTTTGATGGCGGTGGCAGATAGTTGAGGTTGTGGTGAACTGTGTTGTTGAGAGCGGCGAGTAACAGGCTGCAGCCAGAGGAGTGGTGGTGTCTGCAGCCAGAGGAGTGGTGGTGTCTGCAGCCAGAGGAGTGGTGGTGTCTGCAGCCAGAGGAGTGGTGGTGTCTGCAGCCAGAGGAGTGGTGGTGTCTGCAGCGCTATCACGGCGACACGGCGACCCACCGAGGCGCCGTGCGGCAGCGGCAGGGAGCCGTGTAATAACAGGCTGCAGCCAGAGGAGTGGTGGTGTCTGCAGCGCTATCACGGCGACACGGCGACTCACCGAGGCGCCGTGCGGCAGCGGCAGGGAGCCGTTTAATAACAGGCTGCAGCCAGAGGAGTGGTGGTGTCTGCAGCGCTATCACGGCGACACGGCGACCCACCGAGGCGCCGTGCGGCAGCGGCAGGGAGCCGTGTGATTACAGGCGCACTCGGCAGGCCGACTGGGGAGCGCTGAGTCCGGCCTGTCCTCCTCTGGCTGCGGTCAGTTAGCAAGGTGTACTCCGGAGAGACGGTACTCAGTCATATGGGTACAATACTCCGAAGTTGTGTACCCCTCAAATGAGTTGAACACGATGTTGCGGCGCTAAACAGAATGCGGTTGTACTAGGAAGGTGGAAGCGATTCAATGATTCAAGCTGGAACGATTCAAGCATTTAATCAAAGTAGCGATGTGTATTGGTGCATGGCTGATTGTTGATCAGCATTCACAAAGGATCTAAGGAATTGTACTCCGAGGCGTCGTTTGAATAGCGTAATTTCCCATTCTACTAAATCATGTTTACGTGCTGCCAATCCGCCGGTTACCAGGTTGTTCCAAACCCTTACGAATTACCTCATCAAGCATATCAGTCGTTCACGTTTTCAAGTCTCGAAGTGTTCTACCTATTGTTCCGCGTAAAACTCGGTCGTATCGTGTCTTGGTCACATCTATATGAAGGAATACAGCGGGTCACGTCAGCAGTTTTATTTGACAAAACACGTTCCCAAATCTTACACGGAGCACACACGTTGTGAAACAGAGTCGTAGTGTAACGTGAACAGCTGCACGAAATATGTCGGCAAGAGCGCGTGGCGTGGGCCTGGAGTGTGGTAGATGGGTCGCCGTCGGTACACGGCAGACAGACAGACAGGCGCTGGGCCGGCCCGACATCAGGGAGGGGAAGCCGGAGCTGATTATCAGTCTGATCAGGCGGGAGTTATCGAAGCTCAGAGCGGCATTAGATGCATTTGTAATAAAATGGGCCGTTTGACCGTCAAAATATCTAACATTTTGTGCCCAAATCGGCATTAACTTCAGGGGCTTAAATAATCTGCATAGCAAAATATTGATATTATGTTGCTTCATAAAGACATTGAGTCGCTCATTGCTTGTGCTGTGCTATAACAAGGACAGGATTCCACACCATTTATAGGTACAAAAGGTTGGTTAGGTTGCACAACGTTACGCACATTTTAATGCGCTTAAAGAAATTTGGAAAGCTCTTACAAAGTTATGGGAAAAACATGTTTTTTCTGAGGCAAATGAGTCCCATTACATATTTACCTGTGCCAAGAAAGGTCAGGGTGGGTATACATTTTATGAAGAACAGCAAGCTCTGCGTTTATTGTGGAAATATGGGATTTCACGGAATAAGGATAGCAGTGGCAGGTCCAAACACCAGAATGTGCTTTAAGCTCGTTGCGCAAAAGTCACATCAGAGCGAAAGCCAGAACTGCAAGCGCGGACATTGACAGTTATTACAAAAGGCGCACACCAGATGAGAAACGTTCCGAGCGCCCCCGGCGACCAGCATCACCGCTTACCACCGGTGGCCGGTGGTATAGGTGGCGCTAGTGTCGGGGGCGACTGACCGGCATCGCGCCCGCGGCTCCCAGCGCGGGCCGGTGCGTTGCAAAAGCACACATGATCGAAAAACATGTGCATATTTTGGTTTCCGTATATCACGAACGCGACAGCGGAGAGGTTACGAGCTAAGCTCATACAGACATTCACACGGACACCGAGCGGGAGACGACAGCGGAGGAGGTCGCGACTCACGCGGCGGCCGCGCTGTGCGAAAACAGCAGCCCGTTAAAAACTCCGATGGACAACCCTAGAGCTACCACAGTCGCAGCCAACATACCGGGTGCATGCTCACATGAATGCAGCAACGAAAACTGCATCTGTTTCATAAAAAAAGATTTGTCAACCTTACTCGCCCGTCACGTCGGCTACTTGCGCAGTGGATGTTACAACTTACAGTGCGGGCACTTTGAGGAAATATACACAGAGAGGTCACATCAACAATCGCACTGCTTCAGCGAACGGCATGCACTAAATAGCGAGTTTGATTAATGCACCAGTACGTAACTACGCAACAATGCATGGGTGACATTTGTCCGTCCCACGCAATGACACGGCCACACCCAACAATTGCAACGCGCTGAGGGCAGCCGGACACGGTGGCGACTCGATAATCCACGCAACGCTGATATATTACAGAAGGTTGCTTCGATACGTCAGTCATCAAGGAAGATATATATAATCTGTCTAGTTTTTCAGGGAAGATATAGAGGATTATTCATGGCTCCGAGTGGAAGATCAGGATATCTTTTCAAAGTGTGTGACTGAAAAAACGAGCGACGAAGAATCGATGTTTTTTTCAGGAACACGCGCGGAAAAGATTTCCTATCTTCCACGAGGTAGACATGAATAATTGTATATCTTTCTAAGTAGAGGTTGATTCATAGAGATTCAGTCCAGTTAATTTCAGTAATTGATTTTTCGTCGGAATTCACGTGAACTTGCATCTCAGAGGGATGCAAAGATAACACATTATTTAACTTTATCGTTGAACGTGCATTAAACCTTTTTATCTTTGCATCTCAGCGGAGTGCAAAGATAAAAACATTCCTGCACTGTGGACCCGATGGAAATCAACCTCTACTAGAAAGATAATTATATTTTTGCAACATACAGATGTTAAAGATGAACCTCAAATATGAAGATAACAGACTCCAGAATAATTCACTAAATGCCGCTGTCTTTAAATGCAAATGGATCACACGAGATACTCGTAAAAATATTGTCCAACCGACATCTCGAAGTAAATCTAGCTCCGTTATTTCAGCGGTACGGCCCTGCCACGCACGTTAACGGAAACACTTGTCACCTAGAAGGGATTGTCGTGTGCAATTCTCACTAGTTCATCCCACGGCGAGCGTGGATAACACGGCGGCGTAACAGGTTTACAACAGCCGCATATAATTTCCCCCGGGCAGTTATCGTTTCTTCATCTGATAGATGAATAATAAGAGATCAAATTTGTTACAATCTTATCAGAAATTATCGAAATATTTTGATCGATACTGGCGTGTCTGTGGCCTCGTGACCGCTGCCCCGCGCCATACCGGTCCATCACACTGGCACTTAACGGTTAACGTCACCTAACGTCAACGGCAATACTGCGCTGAATGCTGCGCGCAATGAGTCGACCGAATACCGAGAGCCATTCGACGCCATTCAAAGTAGGCACACTGCATGTTTACTGCACGGAACACGTCATCACACTCGTCATCGCAGTGCCCCGACCCAGTGATATTGTTCGCCACTATTGTACAATGATTATGAGCTTTTGATTTCATCGAAATAATTGCATAGAAGTTGTCAATGATCGAGCACATGTTATGATTATGCCGGTCTCTATCAATCTCAAAAACTGCGCAACAGCTTTGTACGTAACGATCGGTGGTCAAAGGGGAAAGGTTGGCTGGCCCGGCATCCCTGGTCGGAGGCAGCCGGTATGGAGGGGCTCCACTCGAGGGGCTCCACATGCTGTGACGAGCCGCTTACGTCTTTGACACCACTGCCGTGCTCAGTTACTGTACCCGGCGCTGCTGGCTCAGGCGGCCGTGCTGGCCTCTGCCCGTCCCAACACTGTTCCCAGACGCTGCAGCGCTGGGCGTCGGTCGCTGTACCACTGCAGGCACCCGGGGCTCGGTCACCACTCGTACCTCCGGCTACACCAGCGGTCGGCAGGGAGCGGCGCCCGACCATACCTCGGCCCGGACCGCGCCGCCGCCGCCGGCTCCCTCGTCCCCTGTCCACCGGCAGAGAGGAGCTGACACGCCTCTGGCACCTCGTTCCTTCAGCCGCATCAGCAGCCTGTGCTCTCGAGACCCGCTCTGCTCCCTCAGACCGTCCTTACCAGCATCCCTCCCAGCATCCCTCCCAGCATCCCTCCCAGCATCCCTCCCAGCATCCCTCCCAGCATCCCTCTCAGTAGGAGCGCTCTCCACCTGGGAGTGGCCTGCTGGCGCGCTTGGTGCCGGTCTGCAGGCACACCAGCCGGCGTCACGCCTCTCATGCCGTTCGGACGGCGCCGCCTGCTGTGGCAGCCCGGTCCACGTGTTCAGTCTCCTTCCATCGGCATCACACTACCTGGCCGTGTTGGCCGCCACGGGGTGCGCTGAGGGGCAGGCTGAACGGGGCGCGGGTAGAGTGGAGAGAGTGGAGAGAGCGTGCTGCTGTCGACACGCCGCACCGGTGCAGCGCTGCCACCGCCCGCAGTACCGGCTGCTCAAACGCTGCAATGGCACTTGGTGCTGACCACGGACGGCTGCCTGCAACAACAGAGACGGGCAGTCATTGACATGTACGTCACCACAGCGACAGTAAGACAGACGAGAGAGAGAGAGAGAGAGAGACGAGAGAGAGTAAGAGAGACTGAAGGAAGGAGGGGAGGAGAGAGGGAGCTGATGTTAGGAGGCGATGGAGGGAGGGGGGGAGAAGGTCAGAGGGAGAGACGGGGGAGGGAGAGAAAAGGAGAGAGAGAGTGAGAGAGAGAGAGAGAGAGAGAGAGGAGAGAGAGAGAGAGAGAGGAGAGAGAGAGAGAGAGAGGAAGAGAGAGAGAGGAGAGACGGAGACGGGGAGACGAACGGAGACGAGACGGAGACGGAGACGGAGAACGGAGACGGAGACGGAGACGGAGGACGGAGACGGAGACGGAGACGGAGACGGAGACGGAGACGGAGACGGAGACGGAGACGGAGACGGAGAACGGAGACGGAGACGGAGACGGAGGACGGAGACGGAGACGGAGACGGAGACGGAGAGACGGAGACGAGAGAGAGGAGAGAGAGAGAGAGGAGAGAGAGAGAGGAGAGAGAGAGAGAGAGAGAGAAGAGAGAGAGAGAAGAGAGCGTCAAGAACTTTAATCACCTGTATCAAGCATAAGAGATACACGCCTATCTGGTCGCGGGTCTGGGTATAGTTCATCCCGATATATTTTTTGGTCAACCCAAAGGTCCTGAAATGGCTTAAGAAGTGTTTATTTGTATTTTTACTCAAGTGGCCCCGACCCGGAGTTGTCCATTTGTGTGGCATATATTCGATGGCTGAGCTTGTTAATCGGAGTGTTGGAGCGCGACGACTACTTGGTGATTTTGTTTATGCGATGGTTGGAGAGTGGCGGCAGATTAGTGGCGGGTCCCGGGGGCCGTCCGGATCGGATCGCGCTGACACTGCGCCACGGGCTGGTGTTTGTGTGTGCTGGAGCCGGCGGCCGCCAGATGCCAAGGTCGGAGGCCGGTCAGGTCAGCGCCGGCGACGCACGCCACCTGCAAACTAACGGTGCCGCCCGATCCTGCGCCGTCCAAGGCCTGCGCACACTTTCCTTGAGCTCGGAGCCGGCCGCCGCTCTACACTGCCACGAGTCGGCATCACGAACACACACGCGAAAATCCGCGGCGCACCTCCGGGCTCAGATTCCTCTTACACAGTCGGAGAAATACCGCCCTGCGCTGCTCAAGGACACCGCTATCCGCTCAGCCGCCTATCCGATCGAATCAAGCATGCAACATCCTCCGGGCGACCAGCATGCGGAAACAGTCGGTCGTTTTTATCGCTGAGCTGAGCGTGTGGCCAGTCAGCGCGCCAGTCGGAGCGGGCGGGTTGGCTGGCCGCCGCCGCCGCCGCGTCGGTTCCGACCTGCCCCAGCACCGTCTCCGGTGCGCCGCTGTTGTCGCAGGTCAGCACAGTGCGGCGCAGCACGATAACCGAGCACAGTCGAGACGCTATAGCTTCTCCGGGAGGCAGGAGGTGGCCTGACGGTGGCTGCATCCTAACTATCGCCACACCAGCCGGCACTCTTCGTATCGAGGTATCGAAAACGCCAGTTGGGAGGTCTTTCAGTGATTAGAGTAGAAGGAATAGTTGGTGGACGCCGTGCGCCGAACAACTGTTTGTTCGTAGATTCCCAAGTTGAAGAGGAAAGTGGGTGGTTTGATATCCTTCCTTCAGACGGACGAGAAGGGACAATAGACTTCTCAGTATACATCGAGGGAACGATGGAGCTGGCCGGCGGAGAGAGAGGGGGGCGGGGTGGCGCGGGCGACGCAGGCCCGTGCGGCGGCCCGTGGCGTGCAATGGCTCGCGACGGAAGGAAGGGAGGGAGCGGAGCCGGCCGCTGCTGCCGACCCCGGGGCAAACGGTCCTCCTGGGCCGTGAGGGGAAATGGGCCGTGCGCAGCCAGCGAGCTCCACGCCCGCTGGCGGCGGTCGGGCAGTTCGCTGCAGTTGTCTGCCAGCTCCAACAGACCTTCAGCCGGAGCGGGTCGTATACTAATCGGGAAATATTCGCGTGTCTGCGGGCCGGAGTGTTGACGAGGTCACCGTTTGTGTTGAGAGGCCGTAAGCGCTGCAGCGGAAACGGCCGAAGTGGCGGTGGAATTCAGGACACCCTTTGACTTTGATGACAGCTGTTGCTACAGTAGCACCCCAGATCCTGGTAATATTTGGCGTGTTAAGCTGTGCCATCTTTCAAACATGATGCGCCACGGAGAGAAGTAGACTGCGATATATAGTTCTGCTGAGTGCTGATCCTGCCACTACTCAGACGTCGGCTCCTGTTCCTCCGTTCGCATATACATACAGTCGGCCGGCGGCTGCGTCGGCCGCACCGCCCGAGGCAGAGTCGGCCGGCGCGCACTCCGCTCGGTAACGCGACCGACGCCTCCGGACATGCTCACCGCCAGCGGCCACACGGAGAGAAATAGACAAGTTAAGCCCTTTTGTGAGCGCGGCGGCCGGGGCGTGGCGGCCAGCGACCGGCCGGCCGGCCCGCCAGGGAGCGGTTACTCGGCACACTGGCGATCATCAATACGCGGCAAATGCCTCGGTAACGCCACTCACGGCGGTCATAAAAACGCCCCGGCCGAATATAGTGACGGCAGAATGAATGCGCTGCACCTGCGCCGCTCGGCCCGCGCAGCTGCATCGTATTAATTTGACGTCATACAATCCAAAGTAGGCGAGATCCATTTTGTGCGACGAAATGCGCGGCGCCATTTGGTGGACGGATTTGCCGTTTGCTGGCTATTTCGGGTGCAGTGGCTCGGATTTCTGATCAGCTGAAAGCGATGACGAGGCTCTTTAATAGTTCTTGGAACACGGCGGCGTACGATGATCGATCTGGTCACGTGAGCTCGCCGGAGCCAAAACAGCGGAACATGGCGCGGCCACGCCGAGCCCGGTGGCCTATAGCTAATAAAGTCGACTAAAAAGTTCGCTACCGCCTTATCATGTAGCTTGGATTGCGGCGCACGAATGCACACCAAGGTTGTCCTATATCGTCGCAACGCAGCAAACCTGGGCCAATATTGATACAGACTCCTGCTAGCTCGGCTGATGTAAAGGACATAGCAAAAGCATATTCCTGGTACGAAGGGAAAACTTTTTTTCGCCATGCGTGTGTACTCAGGAGCCCTTCATATGTGCAGCACTGGCACTTCTTATGATTAATTGTAGGTTGCTGATTGCGAACATCTCACGTTGGGGCGCAAGCCAATGCTTCTGGGGTTTTCCGAACAAGGATCGTCATGTTTACCAATGTGCATGGATTTAGCAGAGAACACTGCATTAGCTTTCCTTTTCAATGAGACTAGTTTTGACGAAAAGTTTATTTTACACCTTGAACATATTGCTATAGTTCTGCCCCAATACCTATACCTATAGCTTTACCTATAGCTTAAGTACGTTAACTGGGCTGCGAGCCGGACATCATCGCACATTAGCCCGCTGCTGGCATGGTGCGGATGTTAGCGTCAGTCGGGCCTATTTGTCACGAGTGGCGGCCACAAAGGCACCAAGCACCGGCTGTACGGCGGCTCTTTGTCATTGATGTGGCGACCTCGCATCATGCCGGAAGTTGCATCTGACGAGCTGGAGAGACAAACAGCCGTCCTTCCGAGTCCACCGCGCCGCAGCGGTATATACACAGCATCTGACGAGCTGGAGAGACAAACAGCCGTCCTTCCGAGTCCACCGCGCCGCAGCGGTATATACACAGCTCGGCGTTTAGTCGGGCGGGCCGGAACTGGGAAGCGTCCTGGCAGCCGGCCGGTAACACTAACCGGTAACCATTAGCCGGTAACCACTAACCGCCCAGTGTGGTGTTTCGGTAGCCACCGGAGCTATATATAGGCCTGCATAATCAAATTTGTCTAATTAGCATCAGCGATAAACGCTGATGCTGCCGTCAGATTCGACAACCAGTCCTGCCGGTTACGAATGAGACTGCATGTCGGTGGTGTATATTGTATATGAGCGGACAAACTAAGAGCCACTGGCGATCTAGGTTATCGAATAATATAGCATGACAATGAAGTCAGGCTACGTATATTGTATATGAGGCCGACAAAGAGCCACTGGGCGATCTAGGTTATCGAATAAAAATAGCATGACAATGAAGTCAGACTACGAATAAGCACATGCGTGCGAATTTTGCACTGGCCGTTTCGGTTGTTCGCTGCGTTTTCGCCTGATACACGAAGTGTATAAGATGCAGGTCTTATCTCTGTAGATCTACCACTCGCGAACTTTTGGCTTCTTAAACGGTATCGGAAACTTTCTCGGCAAATAGCGGTATCTCCAATGTGCTGTTGGTACAGCAATATAGTGCCTCGGTATCGCATTGATGTTTGACTTGTCGTTATGTTGCTAATCTAGGGTCGTTTGCATTGTGATTAACGACTAGCTAGTCCTATTCTAACTCGTTAATCATTTTTTTCGTTGTGTTTTATCATTGTATAGAAAAGTGGGAAAAATATAAAAGTTAAGTTCCTAGAAAAGTGGGACAATCGTCCGTAAAAGGAAGAGCTCCTCGGTGTTCGCACAGAGTCTAGCTGTTGGACACTACTTAAAATGGAACGAACTGGGCATACACAGCATTAGCAGGCAAATCGTTGAAACGGAGCATTACGTATACTTCCTGCTCAATTTCTCTGTTTATACACTGTTAATTGCCACCAGTGCCTTTATTGGCGATGACCGAGCGAGCGCGCACTGGTAAAGCTAAAACAGGTTTGAAATATGGACACGGTACGGGAGCACACGTGGTAGTAACACATAGTCCTTTTAGTCCTCCATAAAAATTGCCAAGCCTCCATGCAGCCAACATAAAAATGAAGTTTTATTAAATTGTTCATGATCTCCTTTCTCGAATCCGCCAAAAGGAGTACGTCCTGAGCGCTGCAGACTTCAGCGTATAAATTAATGCTTATATTAATAATGCCATTTTTGACCAAGAATTATATTTGTTCATTTAGACGTTTGCGGTGTGCCACGCGCTGGTACCAACCCTATCAGAACGCACCATACCAAAATCAAAATTGATTTGATGGTCCTATCCAGTGGTGAAAACCCGATCTCAATCGGAGCAGTGGTTGCAAAGTTATTAGCTTCCGAAAAGCGCCTGTACGCCGGTCCGGGCCGGGTCAAATGTAAATTTGTCTAGAAGTTGACGAGAAACCGCACGGGCGCTCGGTAATTACGCAACTCCGATGTAATACAACCGGAATGAAAGGAAAAGTACTGAGCATGAAAGTTGTTCATGCAGTGCAAGGTACCCTTGTCCCAAAGTCCTCTGAGTTGGAAGTGAAACATTGTATCTGAAACATATCGGTGATATATCAGAAATGAACAACGTGAGCTTTGTTTCGTATGCAAAACTGTGCTCAGGTTGCCGTGAGGATCCAGTGTTTTTCCTGTCATCACTGGCACGCCTGGCTGAATGTTGTCGTGCCCGCCGTCTTTCCGTGGTGTCACAGTCGCATACCCGCATCGCCAACAAGTGCCTCCTCTGGCAAAAAGCCCCCGGATACATTCGAGATAATCCCCGAGGTTCATCACTCTCAGCAACAACAGTAATATCTCTGGCAAACAGCAAATCCGCCAATCGAATCGTGGCTGGGCGTTTTTGCCGGTTGTTTTGGGTGGTACGGACTGGGACGGAGCCGCGGTCTGCGGGCGGTCATCTCTGGCCATGCACCGGCGACGGCGGCAGCGCCGTGAAATGCCACACGGACGGGCGCGAACTGATCGGGGTGCCGGGCGCGGGCGATCGGCCGGGCCGCTCGCTGCCACCGAGTCGGAATCAATACGGCGGCGGACCGGGCGGGCGGCCGCGTGCCGCCGCAGCCGGAGGGGCGGGGGCGGGGTCACGGCGCGACCACGGCACAGCGCCGACTCCACTCCGCCCGCCAGCAGAGCAAAAACCGGCTCCAATACCGCCGGCTGGCTCCAATAGACCGCCGACGCCCGCCCAGGCGACGATTGGGTCGCCAGCTCCGACCAAAAAACTGCGCAGCACGCCGGGTCGCGGTGGAGTTCCGACAGTTTAAATCCCGGCGGAAAGAGGCGGGTTTGCGATCCTCTTAGCGCGTCGAGAAGAGCCTACGCGATGGGCAATTTCAGCCAAACTAAACACTGTTAACGCTTCTTTGGGACGAGCCGTAGTCACCTCACCGCGCATCTCCCTCTGACACGACAGCGATCTAGGGATACGGGCACGACGCGCATCTCCCTCTGACCCGACGACGCGATCTAGGGATACGGGCACGACCGCGCATCTCCCTTGACCCGACGCCATCTAGGGATACGGCACGACCGCGCATTCTCCCCTCTGACCCGACGCCAACTAGGGGATACGGGCACGACAGCGCATCTCCCTCTGACCGACGCCATCTAGGGATACGGCACGACCGCGCATCTCCCTCTGACCCGACGCCATCTAGGGATACGGGCAGACCGCGCATCTCCTCTGACCGACGCCATCTAGGGATACGGCACGACCGCGCTCTCCCTCTGACCCGACGCCATCTAGGGATACGGGCACGACCGCGCATCTCCCTCTGACCCGACGCCATCTAGGGATACGGCACGACCGCGCATCTCCCTCTGACCCGACGCCATCTAGGGATACGGGCACGACCGCGGCATCTCCCCTCTGACCCGACGCCCATCTAGGGATACGGGCACACCGCGCATCTCCCTCTGACCCGACGCCATCTAGGGATACGGGCACCACCGCGCATCTCCCTCTGACCCGACGCCATCTAGGGATACGGGCACGACCGCGCATCTCCCTCTGACCCGACGCCATCTAGGGATACGGGCACGACCGCGCATCATTCTCCCTCTGACTCGACGCCATCTAGGGATACGGGCACGACCGCGCATCTCCCTCTGACCCGACGCGATCTAGGGATACGGGCACGACCGCGCATCTCCCTCTGACCGACGCGATCTAGGGATAACGGGCACGAGGACCGCTGCAGGAAGTTGGTGCGTTGTGACGTGGTCTGTTAAGAAGCTGTGGCAGCCGTCGCACCTGAGCTACTCATCCACAGATGCCCAGGAGCTTGGCAGAACTGCTTCGGAGCTGGCGCCACCATCCTTCTGAACAGCTACAGTCTCCGTTAGCTGCCGCAGCCGCCACTAGATTCGCACCGTGACCTATAGCAGGCCTCGAGATGCCATCACAGAACAAAACAAATGGAGAACGCCCCAGCACAGTGCCGTGGATATTCGCACCGCCCGCCCACCCTCATTTAAGATGAAAGGCGGCTGTGTGGGTGGGATACCAGTCCAGTCCAGTAGCGTGTTGATATGTTGAACTAAGTGTGGAGACGACAGCAGCCTCCCCAGCAGCCACGCTCGTACACACCATTCCTACAGTTGGTGTGTCTCGTGCTACCACAGTCATCTCAGAGCTGATGCAGCCTCTCAGAGCTGATGCAGCCACCCCTGAGCTGGTGCAGCCTCTCAGAGGCTGGTGCAGCCTCCCCTGAGCTGTGCAGCCTCTCATGTGCTGTTGTTACCTCCCTGAGCTGGTGCAGCCTCTCCTGACCCTGATGCAGCCTCTCAGAGCTGTTGTTACCTCCCTGAGTCGGTGCAACATCTCCTGAGCTGTTGTTACCTCCCCTGAGCTGTTGTTACCTCCCCTGAGCTGGTGCAACCTCTCCTGAGCTGGTGCAGCCTCTCAGAGCTGTTGTTACTTCCCCTGAGCTGGTGCAGCCTCCCCTGAGCTGTTGTTACCTCCTCTGAGCTGTTGTTACCTCCCTGAGCTGGTGCAACCTCTCCTGAGCTGGCATTGCAGCCTCTCAGAGCTGTTGTTACTTCCCCTGAGCTGGTGCAAACCTCTCCTGAGCTGGTGCAGCCTCTCAGAGCTGTTGTTAATTCCCCTGAGCTGGTGCAACCTCTCTGAGCTGTGCAGCCTCTCAGAGCTGTTGTTACCTCCCCTGAGCTGTTGTTACCTCCCCTGAGCTGGTGCAGCCTCCCCTGAGCTGGTACAGCCCTCCCTGAGCTGGTACAGCTTCCCTGAGCTGGTGTAGCCTCCCCCTGAGCTGGTGCAGCCTCGCCTGAGCCGGTGTAGCCTCTCCTGAGTTGCTGTTACCTCCCCCGAGCTGGTACAAGCCTCCCCTGAGCCGGTGTAGCCTCCCCCGAGCTGCTGTTACATCCCCCGAGCTGGTACAGCCTCCCTGAGCTGGTACAGCCTCCCCTGAGATGGTGCAGCCTCGCCGAGCCGGTGTAGCCCTCTCCTGAGTTGCTGTTACCTCCCCGAGCTGGTACAGCCTCCCCTGAGCTGGTACAGCTTCCCCTGAGCTGGTGTAGCCTCCCCTGAGCTGGTGCAGCCTCGCCTGAGCCGGTGTAGCTCTCCTGAGTTGCTGTTACTCCCCGAGCTGGTACAGCCTCCCCTGAGCCGGTGTAGCCTCCCCGAGCTGCTGTTACATCCCCCGAGCTGGTACAGCCTCCCCTGAGCTGGTACAGCCTTCCCTGAGATGGTGCAGCTTCCCAGGGCTGCCGTTACCTCCCCTGAGCATGGCGCAGCCCGCGGCGCAGTTGCAGCTCGCTCGGCTGATGGGCACGCGGCAGTGGCGGCGGCCGGGCGCCCGTTTGGACCGACCGACGGTCGTTTTTAGCGTCTCACGTAGACTCCGGGGGAGACGGGCCGCGTTTTATTGGCAATACCGAGGCAAAACTGGCGGCCAACGAGCGGGCCGGACAGCCGGCTCGGTCGGTCTTCAGTCGGCGGCCGGCCGCGCGGAAAATACTGAGAGAGAGATTGGGAGAGAGAGAGATAGAGAGGCGAGAGAGGCGAGGCGAGAGGCGAAGAGGCGATAGAGCGAGAGGCAGAGTCAGAGGCGAGAGCGGAGGCGAGAGGGAGGCGAGGCGGACGTCGGAGGCTGAGAGACGTCGTCGATCGAGAGGCTCGCGATATGAGATGAAAAAAAGCGGCAGGCGAGAGGCGCCGAAAGAGAATGAGAGTCGGAAAAAGGCGAGGAGGCTAAGACAGGCGAGGGGGGAAAGGAAGGCGGGCTGGCGCGAGAGGCGGAGCAGGGCGGAAAGGCGACGAGTGGCGATAGGCGCGATGCAGAGGACAGATCTGAGACGCGAGAGGCTAGAAGCCCGACGAAGGGAGAGGCGAGATACGATGAGGCGAGAGAGAAGACAACCCCGGCCCCCCCCGCTACCGACCCCGAAAGCGAGAGCCGAGAGGCGAGGGACGAGAAGAGGCGAGAGGCGAGAGGCGAGAGGCGAGATGCGAGAGCGAGAGGGCGAGAGGCGAGAGGCGAGAGGCGAGAGGCGAGAGGCGAGGGAGTAGAGGAGATGACGGCGACGAGAGCCGAGAGGCGAGAAGGCGAGAGGCGGAGAGGGCGGGCCCGACGATCGAGGAGGCGAGAGAGAGGCGAGAGGCGAGCAGCGAGAGGCGAGAGGCGAGAGGGCGAGAGGCGAGAGGCGGAAGGCGAGAGGCGAGAGGCGAGAGGCGAGCGGCGAGAGGGAGAGGCCGAGAGGCGAGAGGCGAGAGGCGAGGGAGGCAGGGAGGCGAGAGGCGAGAGGCGAGAGGCGAGAGGCGAGAGGCGAGAGGCGAGAGGCGAGAGGCCGAGAGGCGAGAGGCGAGACGGCGAGAGAGAGAGAGAGACGAGAGGAGGAGAGCGAGAGAGATGGGACGAATGGAGAGAGAGAGAGTGAGAATGAGAGAGAGAGAGAGAGAGAGAGAGAGAGAGATGAGATGGAGAGGAGAGAGAGAGAGAGAGAGAGGAGGAGAGGAGAGAGAGGATAGGTGAGAGAGAGGAGACAGGAGAGAGAGAGTGAGAGAGAGAGGAAGAGAGAGAGAGGAGAGAGAGAAGAGGGAGGAGAGAGGAGAAGAGAGAGAGAGAGAGAGTGAGAGAGAGGGAGAGAGATGAAAGAGATTTCTGAAGGAGGAGAAGGAGAGAGGGAGGGAGAGAGAGAGAGGAGTGATTGGGACGAGAGTTATTGAGTGAAGACGAGATGAGACAGAAGAGGAGAGAGATGAGAGCACGAGCGATTGGAAGAGGAAATATTAATGAGAGGAGGATTGGAGAGAGAGAGGAGAAGGTCATGAGAAGAGAGAGATGGTGAAGGAGAGAGAGAGAGAGAGAGAGAGAGAGAGAGAGAGAAGAGAGAGAGAGAGAGAGAGAGAGAAGAGAGAGAGGAGAGAGGGGAGAGAGATGAGACGGAGGAGAGAGAGGAGAGAGAGGAGGAGAGGAGAAGAGAGAGAGAGAGAGAGAGAAGAGGAGAGAAGAGAGAGAGAGGAGAGGAGAGAGGAGAGGAGAGAGAGACGAGAGAGAGAGAGGAGAGAGGGGAGATGATGGAGAGAGAGAGAGAGAGAGAGGATGAGAGGGACGAGATGATGGAATGATGTAGGGAGATGAGAGGAGATGAGAGGACAGATATGAGAGGAGAGCTGAGAGAGAGAGGGAGAGAGAGAGACTGAGAGAGAGGAGAGAATATGATGCACGGCCAATCAGAGGGAACACGACGGAGAAATTATCAGAAGAGGTGGTGACGGAAAGACATACATTGTCTCGGAGTTAGGGAGATTGTCTGAAAGAGTCCTTTATAATCGTTGCAGCTGTTACCCTTGATGATGGGAGGGTAGGCAGAGACGGGAGAGCGTATTTTCGTACCGAAGGTGCCCCTCGAGATCTCGATACGACCTCAAATTGCGTTTGATCAGGTCTTTTATTGTTACTGAGAGAATGTTGGGAGAGAGACGAGAGATGAGAGGAGAGAGAGAGGAGGAGAGAGAGAGAGAGAGAGAGAGAGAGAGAGAGAGAGAAGAGAGAGGAGAGATAGAGAGAGAGAGAGAGAGAGAGAAGAGAGAGAGAGATGAGAGAGAGAGAGGAGAGAGAGAGATGAGAGAGAGAGAGGAGAAAGAGAGAGAGAGAGAGAGAGAGAGAAAGAACTGGCGACCGGCGGCGAATGGAGCCGACCAGCGGCCATCGGGTCTGTTTGAGGAGATTGGCTCTGAGTGGCGCCTGAGCTGAGAGCGGTTTCTACGCAGCAGCCCCGGGACAGCCCAGAGTGGCGGACGCGCGGCTCTCTGGTAAGGACTATTATTGTGGCCGCTGCTGGCTCGCCTGGTGCTGATCTCCGATATTCAAGTTATCTTTGGCGTTCCAGCTACGCGATGGTCACATGTGGTAGCGCCCGCGGTTAATGTGTTTCGACATGGCGTAGTTATCTGCAGGCTGCAGCAGTGCGAACAGCTACCTTCAATCCAAATTACTTATGCTACATATTCATTAAAATATGATGGACATATGCGGCCCCCCGGCGTCTGGCTTAGCCGAACAAAACAATAAGGAAGGGATGAGCAAGAGCGTCCCAATTTCAAAATAAATCGCAAATATTGCACGTCAAATTAAATTGACATTGGATTAATACAATATAGTTTTATTATTTTAACATAGGTTTTACTTTATGAATTATGCGCCAAACAACAGACGAATAAATTCGACGAAGACAAAATGACAGCGAACTGTTTGGCATCAAAGACCGTGGAAAACGTATTAATCACAACCGCCGAGGAAGTGCGATATTACGTCTTTAGAGCATACATAATGACCAATTTGTATGACAGACAATAGTTAAATTATGCCTTTACGAGGCGTAGATAGTAATGAATGTCCAGCAGATACGTAGAAGTGACATCACGACTGAAAATGGCGATGCTGGCGTCTGGTTGTCGGTACTCGCCAGTGGTGTCCAGCTCTACAGGGGACGCGGTTCAGCGGGTGTCGTTACTCCGCCAGAGGAGCCAGCTCTACAGGGACGCGTTCAGCTGATTGTCCGGTACTCGCCAGTGGAGCCCAGCTCCTACAGGGACGCGTTCAGCGGTGTCGGTACTCGCCATGGAGCCCAGCTCTACAGGGACCGGTCAGCTGATGTCGGTACACGCTCAGTGGAGCCCAGCTCTACAGGGACGCGTTCAGCTGATGTCGGTACTCGCCAGTGGAGCCCAGCTCTACAGGGGACGCGTCATGCAGCGGTGTCGGTACTCGCCAGTGGAGCCCATCTATACAGGGACGCGTTCAGCTGATGTCGGTACTCGCCAGTGGAGCCCAGCTCTACAGGACGCGTTCACTGGTGTCCGGTACTCGCCAGTGGAGGCTCAGCTCTACAGGGACGCGTTCAGCTGTTGTCCGGTACTCGCCAGTGGAGCCCAGCTCTACAGGGGACGCGTCAGGCTGGTGTCGTTACTCGCCAGTGGAGCCCAGCTCTCCTACAGAGGACGCGTTCAGCTGATGTCGGTAACTCCGCCAGTGGAGCCCAGCTCGACAGGGACGCGTTCAGCTGATGTCGGTACTCGCCAGTGGAGCCCAGCTCTACTGGGACGCGTTCAGCTGTGTCGGTACTCGCCAGTGGAGCCCAGCTCTACAGGGACAGTTCAGCTGATGTCGGTACTCGCAGTGGAGCCCAGCTCTACAGGGACGCGTTCAGCTGATGTCGGTACTCGCCAGTGGAGCCCAGCTCTACAGGGACGCGTTCAGCTGGTGTCGGACTCGCCAGTGGAGCCCAGCTCTACAGGGACTGCGTTTCAGCTGGTGTCGGTACTCGCCATGGAGCCCAGCCTACAGGCGCGTTCAGCTGATGATGATGATTGGGATTTTCGGGCGCTCCGACGGCT
>JAXIVJ010003209.1:52500-97159 GCA_036785665.1 Chirona hameri | reverse complement strand
GTTTCTGGTTTTGCTAGTATTTGTACTCGAATCTGAAATATTTACCGCCGAGCAAACGAGCACCTACGTTTAATGCTGTAAAACATTTCCGAAACTGTTATTTTTCAGATTTTGTTTTAAAATAAGCAAAACTGCTGATAAAAAGAAATAGTTGTGGTGACTGATAAATAGCTGTGCCGTCATATCTTTTTGGTTGCAGCACGAGTTTTTTTCTAAATAAAATATTTTGAATAAAATAAAAACAAATACATTCATCTTCCCTAAAATTCGAATGTGGGCAAAATATGTCTTGGATATGAAACGGGCTTAGTTTACAACTATCGTTCCACTTTTATATCATTCCTAATATCACATTTTGCTGTTTCGATGACATATAAGTTCAAGCATTGGTTATATCATTTCCTCCATTACGGATTTTTTTTGTTGTGCCCTTCATCGTGACAGATTGTCCAGTAAATTAGACAGTGACATAGTATAAAGGTATTTGAATCGCTTCATTGTCGCAATATCTGCTCCGAAAGCATGTAGCGGAGCTAAAGAAGTCGCGAAATCAATTCATTACAAGACAAGGTTTTCAAATTATTTTGAATGCACGGAAATTTATATTTATAAGTTCATATAGCCTACATGCATGCTGCTTTCCTTCAAATCTCATCTCTTTTTGTAATAATTTATAACATAATTGAAAAATTCAGACATTGCGAATATAAGTTTAATCGTTTTTCCAACCCAGGCACTCATGCAAGTTTGGGTGTTCCCGGCTGTTACGGGGTCTTGTGTTAGCCTGTAAACACCACTACCGCGTAATCGCCAGGTCTTACTGAACATCGCCTACCATTGGTCGCTTCATGCTGAACTCTTATCACTCACAGCGCTCAAAACACAATCTCCAGAAATTATCAGATTCCGCTGTTTTTTCTCCTGTTTGTTCGGATTGATGCAAAAATCATAAATCAGAAAACAGCCTTCCTCAGACAGAGGCAGTTTTTCAGATGAGTGCGCTGAAGTTATCGTTTAGAGCTGAATTTTGAAGTTAGAATCCTCTTCACCTTTGAATCACTTAATTACTTTTATTTCACATCCTGATCCACTCTGTAACTATTACCCCCTTCAATTCATAACGGCGCAGCATCTACATTCGTCACCTCACTGGCGATTATTTCATAAGTTGTTGCAAAAAGGAATATATAGGAAGGTGGACACCGATAAGCAAAACGTCAAACATCCTTCGGTGGCACAAAGCTGAAAAAAACGTACCGCTGATTTTCCCAGTTTCCAGTCAGCCATTGGCTGTCACCACCGAACTATGATGAATTTCTCCCACCCGGCTGTCGTTGGTGAATCGTCACTCTCACTTTCTGACCTTTCTCCATGACTTTACGTAAGCTTGTACCGCCTCCGAACGCACTTCAGCCTATATTCCGGCCAGACGGCCTGCCGTGCAATTCATGCTTTCTCCGGACGCGGGTTTATTTGCTCGTGGCTGAATTTCGCGGCGGCCTCAGCGTTTGCCCCACAGCCGGCGCCGTTCACGGTCGGCTCTCGGGGCCGAGCGGTGTGCGGTGCGCGCCGCGGTCCATCGCTGCCAGTCATCGCTGGATAATAGGCCTATTCAGCAATCTGATTCAACAGCAAAATCATCAGCTTCTTTCATCAGAAGCTATTCATAATTTGCCAGGACAAGAATATTTTAACATACATTTGAACATGGAATACGATAATCTTTCAGTTAGCCTTCCGCGTTCCCTTCTATCAAAACATCTAATTAGCCCAAAGAAGCAGCGTTCGCGTTTCCACACGAAACTACAATCAAACCAATTCGATTGCTCGGCAAACCATGTTGATGTTCATGGACACTGGCCTCGCGCCTGACGTGATCGGCCTCTCTCTGTGCAGACAAAATCATCATGAACAAGTACATTCTCGCCGCCCTCATTTGCGCCAGCGTCGCCGTTGCCGCCTCAGGTAAGACTCAAAACATACAGTGCTGTCATAGCGGTAACCAATAATCACACACAGCCGCCCAGATACTTTAGATAAAGGCATTTGGCTGCCCCCCCCCCTCCCCACCTCCTGGATTCAGAAGGGTCCGGTGCCCCCACTCCCTGTTCCACCGTCTATGGAAGCGGACCCCCAAATCCCGAGGGGCCCTCGTGTCCGATACGTTATTGCCTCTGGTGTAAACGCGTGCCCCTTCATAGCCCAAGGGACGGGAGGCATGAAGGGCCAAGGGGGGGGGGCATGACCCCCCGTGACCCCCCCCCCCCCCCCCCCCCCTGGATCCGCCACTGAAATAAGTACTTCAAAGGATACCGGTGGTGGTGGTGTCCCTGGTAGGTAGATCAACTATATACCGAGACTTACATTTTTTTGTACTATTTTTTTAACCATCGCCATCACGAAAATAAATGTTTTTTGTTTTGTTTGTACTGCCATTGCGCTGGTGCCCCTAATAGACCGCGGTGGTGCCCTGATAGGCCGGTGGTGCCCTGATATGCCGGTGGTGACCCTGGGCCCCAAGTGGGTGGTCATGAACCCTGTGACCCCCCTCCCCCCCTGGATCCGCCACTGCTGGAGGCTGCCTGAGGATGGCCATTCTCCGGCGCAGCAGACAGACCGGTGTGTGCCCGGGAACTAGGTTGGTTACGAGGTGCCGCACCCTCCCCTCTCGTTCACAGGCACCCTCCAGAAGCGAGACACCGAGTATGCCCTGAGCGATGACGAGAGCTACAACAACAACTACTACAACTACCAGAACCAGCGGCCGGTTCGCCGAAACAAGTCTCCGTTCGGCTGGCTCTCCAGGTGAGGTGGCTCTCCAGGTGAGCTGGTTCTCCAGGTAAGGTGGCTCTCCACGTGAGGTGGTTCTCCAGATGAGACGGCTCTCCAGGTGAGATGGCTCTTCAGGTGAGGTGGCTTTCCAGGTGAGGTGGCTCTCCAGTTGAGGTGGCTCTCCAGGTGAGGTGACTCTCCACGTGAGGTGGCTCTCCAGGTGAACTAGAGGCCTATCTGGGTCTCCAGGTGAACTTGCGGCCTCTCTGGCGCTCCAGGTGAGATGGCGCTCCAGGTGAACTAGCCGCCTCTTTTCTCTCCTCTCTCCGTTCCGCTGGTTATCCAGGTGAACAAGCGGCCTATTTTATCTCCTCCTCCGTTCGGCTGGACACAGGTGAACTAGCCGCCTCTTTTCTCTCCTCTCTCCGTTCGGCTGGCTCTCAAGGTGAACTAGCCGCCTCTTTTCTCTCCTCTCTCCGTTCGGCTGGCTCTCCAGGTGAACTAGCCGCCTCTTTTCTCTCCTCTCTCCGTTCCGCTGGTTCTCCAGGTGAACTAGCAGCCTCTTTTCTCTCCTCTCTCCGTTCCGCTGGTTCTCCAGGTGAACTAGCGGCCTCTTTTCTCTCCTCTCTCCGTTCCGCTGGTTCTCCAGGTGAACTAGCGGCCTCTTTTCTCTTCTCTCTCCGTTCGACTGGCCCCCCAGGTGAACTAGCGGCCTCTTTTCTCTCCTCTCACCGTTCGGCTGGCTCTCCAGGTGAACTAGCGACCTCTTTTCTCTCCTCTCTCCGTTCGACTGGCCCCCGGGTGAACTAGCGGCCTCTTTTCTCTCCTCTCTCCGTTCGGCTGGCTCTCCAGGTGAACTAGAGGTCGCTTTGCTCTCCTCTCTCCGTTCGGCTGGCTCTCCATGTGAACTAGCGGCATCTCTGTCTCTCCATGTGAAATGGCGGCCTCTGTTTGCTCCTATTCACCCGAACACAGTGATGCGGCACTTTTCCCGAGCCCCGACACCTGCCCCACAGCCACATCCTTTTCAATTTTGTGCCAGGAATCTCGAGAGAAAAAAAACATTGGATGCATCCAATTAGTAAATAACCCCATCAGTGACCGTTTGCATTTCACCACAGAATTAGGCAACTAAGCAAGCGCGAGTGGCTTCCATGATATTATATATTATCCCACTTTAACTGCGGTGCTGTTGGGTATGCTAATGTTCTCATGATTGCAACGTTGGATATGATAGTGCATACTGTTGGCTACCGCCTTACTTGGAATACTGATTAGGAGGCCACCAGGGGCCGACTGATTAGTGCTGCTACCAGCTGCCGTTTGACAGAGTCCTTCTGCCTCTCAGGATCGTCAGCCGTGCGTCTGGCGGTTACGACACCGGCAGCTCGGGCTACTCCGGTAGCTCGAGTGGCTACAGCTCGCACCCGCAGGGCAACAAGGGCAACCAGGGCGGCGGCAAGGGAGACAGTGAGTGCCAGCCTTCGCCTCCCAGCTCCGTCCCTGTCACTGTCAGTCGGTCAGAGGAGAACATGATGCGATCTTATCATCAGTGTGACTGCTCTCAGTACCAGAAAATGTCCCATCCCATTCATACTTTCTTTCGCTTATCTTTTTGTCATGCATGAACTTCATTTTGTTCACGGATTCGCGTCAGTTTTCTGTTTGCACTTGCATCGTTGTCGCTACTTTCTTCCGCCCTCAGGCTATAGAAGATCGCACGTGCTAGTGACTTTAAATGCGTGGAATATACAGCGGAAGTGTTTTACAATCGGATGTGGCCCTCGATAATTATAATTGGAAACTGAGCAGGTCGCTACTTCGCACATGTTAAGTAATTTGAGATGCTCTTTTGTGAAACTATCCGATTGAGGAATACCAAATGCAGCGTAAAATCTTCCTCTCTCTCGACTATTCAAATCAATACACGGCCATTTTTCTTATGGCTCGTTGTGAGAGACATGTAATTCACACATTGCCTCAGCTCGTATCTGGGAAGTAAATGCACTCACCCTCTGCAAGCTCTCCCATTTGTCATGACCTCCGCATGTAAACGACCGGACGCCTGCCGGCTCCGACGGCGACCGGTTTGTGTAATGGCGCCGCGTGTCCTGTGTCTGCCGGCAGTCCTCGGACCGCTGTTCCTGGTCGGTCTCGGTCTGCTGGCCGCGCTCGCCCTCGGCTCCCTGCTCGCCTACCTGTTCACCCAGCTCAACAGCTCCGGCCGTGGACTGGACACCGACGAGTGGGAGGTGGACCACTCGGTCTGGATGGACCAGCTGCAGAAGGACTTCGAGGACTCGTGGTCTCAGGAATGAGCTGCACCCCGTCCAGAGCAGGCGCCACGCCTCTGCTGACTCGCTCTCTGGAACGCACTCGCCGCGCAACGCTGCTGTGATGACGGGATGAATCGTTGACGTTTTTTTGTTGTTGTTGATTTTACGGCAGTGTCTGCAAGTTGTTACCTGATGCCGTTGATGATTGTTGTTGGCTACTCTGCCAAATGCCTGCGGGCTTATAGTTCAGGCGAGGCTATATTTTACGCCACCGAACTCTGTGTGCAATAATTGCTTCCCTATCCGCTTCGATATGCTGGATGTCATCATCCAGTGAGTCATATGCACTATCAAAACAAATAGCTTTCTCAAAATGACATCGTTCTTCCTTGCTCTCTCTGTGCAACTCTTGATATTTTGAAGAGGAAGCAAAGTATTTTTTCTGACTTGCAACTTAAAAATTGTTTCATGCAAGAATTCTTGTTTCCATTAATTGCAAATTGTATCTACTCCATACATTCCGTTCCCAAATCTGCAGTTTCGAAACCTTCTTTGAAACTGATTGTCCATAATCATGTTCATAATTACTTCACTTCGCTCCACTCGACACAACTCCAATCCACTCCACTCCGCTCCACTCCACACAACTCCAATCAACTCCAATCTGATCCACTCAACACAACTCCAATCTAATCCACTCCGCTCTACTCAAATCAACTCCAATCCACTCCACACAACTCAATCCACTCCACTCTGCTCTACTCCACATAACTACAATCCACTCCAATCTGCTCCACTCAACACAACTCCAATCCACTTCACTCCGCTCCACTCCACACAACTCCAATCCACTCCAATCTGCTCCACTACACACAACTCCAATCCACTCCACTCCGCTCCACTCAACACACCTCCAATCCACTCCACTCCGCTCCACTCCACACAACTCCATTCCACTCCACTCCACTCCACACAACTCCAATCCACTCCACGCCGTTTCACTCCACACAACTCCAATCCACTCCACGCCGCTCCACTCCACACAACTCCAATCCATTCCACTCTGATCCACTCAACACAACTCCAATCCACTCCACCCCGCTCCACTCAACTCCAATCCAATTTATTCCACTCCGCTCCACTCTCTACAACTCCAATCCTCTCCACTCCGCTCCACTCTCTACAACTCCAATCCAATCCACTTCACTGCACTCTAATCAGTGATCTGTCTTTCCTTGTTTATTTTGTACTGCTTTACTTCTTTCCAATCAACCATTTATTTTGTGCAAACTACTGAGCTTGTGCCCTTACTTTGCGGAATGGGAAGTGTTCTGAAATGTTGTATATTGACTGAAACATGATAGACTTGTCAATGGTTGAAGTTCCTATCATGGTTGGCTGTTTTCGTAAGCCAGTCTTCGTCTAATGCAGTCCACCATCTTGTGTCCATGCTGTTTGACAGAATCAAGACCAGCTATTCACTTGTGATGCTTTCATGTTCTCTGCGACATTTCTGGTTCGCTTTGCATCTGTTTCTTTCCTTGCTTGTCTATGCATATTATTTTGAAGCAATTGTATTAACTGTCTGTTATGGCAATACATATGTTAATTTATGTTGATTTTGTACATTATGGTTGACGGGATGCTGACAATGCGGTAGTAGAGTGATGGCCTTTGACACAGGTACACACTATGAGCGATACTAGTTTTAACAGACGCTTCACAACATAATCTGTTCACCAGCATGCAGCTCAGTCATGGGTGGAGAATCCTGTAGGGCAGCCCCTGCCGCGGCCCCTGGCGCCCCAGAGAATCCTATAGGGCAGCCCCTGCCGCGGCCGGGACAACTTCAAAGTTGCCCCCAGGGGTGGTAAAAGTGCCTTGAGCGGCCCCGACCAAAAGTGTCACAGAAAAAGAATGACCCCAACTGAGCTAGGATCATTTTTCTGTATCTCCGGCCAAGCGTGGTACAGATACAGACTTTTATTAACCCGCACACTGCAGAGGTTTTGCGCCGAACACGAACTGCAGGGGGTTGATTTCTACCCCCCCCCCCCCCCCCCCCCCCCCCTGAGATCTCGAAAACTACGTTACATAGCGAGAAGCGGAAAACGGCATTTGATAGCTTGATACATGTTCTATCGAAAGTAGTGCAGTATTGTTTTAGGTCAGGTCAAAATTGAGGTCACCAGAGGTCATCAAAGGGCAAGTTTTACAGTATTGTCCTGTTTTAGGACATCGCTTCAGAAATTCCCATATATCTCAGAAACTATGCTAGTTAGAAACAAACGGAAAAAAGTAAACGCCAACCAGTGAAATTTTCAATCGGTAGTGTCCTCAAATTTTATATCAAGTCAACATTTGAGGCTCCAGAGTCCAGAGGTAAAAAGTAAAAATAAAAAGTTTTTTATAAATCGTTTTTCGCTATTAACTTTTTACTTAGTAAAGATAACGAAAACCTGTTTACGCCATTGTGCTGATCTTGACAAGGCGCTTCGAATGCTATACATGGTGATCTTGTTAAGTTAACTTAAAAAATTGACCTCAGGTCAAGGTCAAGTGGTGACCCAAGTAGGGCATGTTACATATGGGATGACGTGTCTCGACGAGACAAACACATTGATGACTGTTTTACTTATCTATCTTAAAGTGATGGTGACCTCGCCTGACCTCGAATGACCCAATAGGGGTCACTGAACAAAATTTACACTTGTATCATCAAGAATATACTATAATAACATGATCCAGAAGTAATTGGACTAATATCATGCATATCCTTGAAATAGGAAGCATTTGTATATTCCCCCATTGACTTATTATGGGGAGGTTCCGAAATTGACCTGAACTTAGGTCACCGATATCAAAATTCCGAGATAATCGAATTGCAAGTACTTATGCCCTCATGACATCCTGCAAGTTTCAAACTGATCGGTGAACAACTCTGGCTTTGGCACAACTGCAAACATTTTTGGAGGTGGGGTCACTTGACCTGGTCTGGTGACCTGACCTGAGATGACCCGAGGTTATTTTTTCTTCTTCAAAGTGTGCGCAATTGATGTACTAGCCGTTTTCACGAAGGATTTTACGTTTGGGCCGATTGGGGCGTTTGGGGCGTTTGGGGCGATTGGGGCGTTTGGGGCGTTTGGTGCAATTGGGTCTATAGCTCGTAAGAGCGCGGCTTTTCCCGGTGATTTTTGGTATCAATCGCAACTTTATGAATTAATGCATTTTGCTGGAAATCCCAATTTCATGATAACACCATAGTTTACTTAAAATTAACAATTTCATCTTAAACTAGCTCTGGTGATGCCAGATGACTGTGTCGGTTTGGGCGTTTGGTGCGACTCCATCTTGCTCGAATCCCGGAAGTGCGGGGTTCGGGAAATGGACAAATTTTGCAACGACATGGTTTTCAGGAATAGCTTATTTCAATGAAAACTAGATGAATTAGTCCATTCATATTTTCAGTCATATTCACTTTTGAAAGCAAGGATTAATGATAATTAGCGATTTAGTTTCGATAATTTGTTGTAAGCTGACGGGAATGCTGGCTCCGGCTCTGCGCTGGCTCTGCGCAGGCGCCGCCGCCCGGTGACCATGGCGACGGGCCGGCGGGTCGCCTGACGTCACGTTGCACACGTGGCTCCGGGCCGGAGTGGCTCCGGCGCCGACCGGTCGCCTGACGTCACGTTGCGCATGCGCAGAGCCTTGGTCTGCGCCCAGCAATGGCGTCCGTTGGATCTAGAACAGCCATTTTTTAGTTATCAGTACCAGTGCACAGTGGGCGTTCCGGCCGGTCTAGCCTCGCGGAACTCCAAAAAATAAATTACCGATTGTGATAACAAAATGTATATAAATCGACTGCAAAATGTCCATTGATCACCAAGATCACATTGATTTGATCATTCGATGTTTGTTTCGTAGAGGAATGGGACTTAAAACACAAGAGTTCACATCACCTTTAAAAACTCATCATTCACGGGCGATTTAAACGTTCTGGCAAATGTGATGATGAGGCAATATGCTTGCATTTTCCGCACCTAGTGTGTTATAGTGTGATGTAATTCTATGTTGTCGTGCATATGATAGTTAGATCTAGAAGATTTAGCAAATCAATAAGCCAAATAAATATTAAATATATCGCCTTATCTCTGTTGATGCCTAAAATTAATATAATTAAATTCGATAGTGCCGATATCATAAGTATCATCAGGTAGCGAATCAAAACCAGCAACAGGATGTGCACTGGGATCTTATATAACGGGTCAAGCTTGAAAAAGTTGCGCAAACTTGCGCCTTAGCCCTTTATGTAACATTTTGCAAGAAGTTTCCGTATTTACTTGAGCGTCCGGGTGTAAGAAACCAGCGCATGGTATATGATCTAAGCTCGCATTTGAAGGTTTTTATTTCAACAATGATATAAAACCACCACCAAACTATACAGCGGACTCAGAAGCGTCCTCATTGGTTGGTGGACAGACTGGCACAGCATCACAGCAGAGCGTCACAGCAGCAGTGATAGTGACTAGCTGTAACTCGTCATAGTGCTGTGAAATGTGTGAGGAATTAAATAAATGTAAGGTTCATGAACAAGGTCTACCTCTACCTGGAATAGTGCCATAAAGTATACATATGTAAATAATAAACAGGGTGAAATGTACGTCTGCCGAAGCATCAATTATCTAAGGACATGGCAAAAAATGACTTTTGTCCAAGCTTACCGGAACCGAGTTGTCAAATATACCTAAGTTTCGTTTTTGAACGTTTCGAATAATATTAATGCGTTTATCTGAGACGATTGACCCTCGGGAGACCAATAAACAATATGGTACAATGCATTGTGCATTTAGTAGTTGTGCTTGTAGCAGATATGTACTAATTTCATGTATTTGTCTTATACACCCAGAGGATACACCAAGAGCAAAATGTTGGGATATCTATTGGGGATAGCCATTAGAGTCGTGCCCCAAGTTCCACAACAGATACTTATCTTTCAAGTTCTGACCACATCTGGTCCCATATTCACCTGACTTGGAAAAGCCTAACCCTAATTCAAAGCAGGAATACATTTATGATGGCAAATTTGCACAATTTGTGTGAAAATGTACGATCTCTCAACATGGCAAACAAATATAAACATAGTAAACATTAAACAAGTCAGCAAAGGCCAGTCAGCAAACAAGCGAAACGTTTCGAACGCTGCCGAAAACCTTTTCTGGATACCTCAAAAACCTCATTATTGCACGCTATTAAAATTATTAGTGTTGCAAAATCATATTAACCCGTGAGTTAATTGGGGGGCTATCCCCCCCCCCCCCCGTTATTTTGCGATATCTCCTAAACCAACACCGGCATCGTCACCAAACTTTCAATACCCTCTCTCACATTAATTGTACACATGTTTGTTGAAAGGAAAAAGATTATCTTATGATAGGTCAACCGGGAATGACGTCAGAGTGACGTCATGTTCTGCGGTTTTTGTTGAAAAATAAGGGTTTGCAAAATACGCTGTCAAAAGTACATTTTTTAAGAAAAATTCAATTATCATATACCAGATGACTGAGAATAGACTTGGCTATCAAACTGCAATCTCGGATTTTTTATTTTATTGAAATTCAAAAGTTTGAGATATCCAAAGACTCAAAAATATAGTTTTTGCAATATTTTCCAAACAAATCAGTTATCCAACACTGGAATATATGTAAACGAGACGTATCCAGTGAATATGTGTAACAAATTTGAAGTCAATATCGTCAAAAATACCTTACTTATGACCTTTCAAAGACAAAAAATCGACCACCTGTCACAGCATTACCATGCATAAAAAATGCATTTACGTTTTTGCTTTTTACTTCTACTTCTATGGAATAAACAATGTTATAGGGTCATTTTTCTGGTTAGAGACGAAAAACAACCCCATAAACATGTGTTACAACGCCTAATGACCGTAATCGGCAGTTTGACCTCGGATGACCTTGACCTGACCCAAGGTCATAAAAAGCCTAGAATGGTACTTAGAAGTGTCAGACACACGAATCGTACCGATTTATTGACTGTTTATGCGTTATCGCAATTTTGCGCAACAATTCCATCCCCCCTCGGATGCCCCCCCCCCCCCCCCCCCCCCCCGAGACCTTTATGACACGGTCAAACATTGTGTCTTTGACTTGACCTGTGACGTCATCGGTGACCCTGAGGTCAGCAATATTAGGCTTCCCCCACACATTTTCAAGGGACATCGAATGCCGTTTGAATTGGTAAAATCGGTCCAGTAATTCCGAAGATCCGAGAATCTCCAAATTGTAACCCTAATGTTCTATATTGCAACTTGCAAGCAATCCCCGCGTTACAAAAGCCCTGCAACATGTCCGCTATTTAACGTAATGTATTCCTTGATTAATTGGCTTTCTGATGATGTTTCACTGGTTGATGCATGTTGTAAGGTAAAAAAGTTATAGGGGCTAATAGGTTTCGCGAGGCTAAATCCCCTTTTACGCCCACTGTGCAGTGGCTGCAGAAAGCCCGCATGTTTCATGGGTTTATAAGTGCTTTTTCTGAGGTGTTTTCAGCTTTTTGTGAGATTCATCAATTAATCAATTAATCAATTAATCAAATAAAAACAATTTGGGGTGATTCGAAATGCGTAAGGATTGTTCCGGTTTTCGGAAACAAACGAAGTTAACGCTCTAAATTGGACGATCTCAGCGGGACGGAGCGACGTTGAATTAATGTCTGTCTATTTTTTTGACATTTTATTGCATTTTTCATCATAATATTATATTTCTTTGTCATTAATATCTCCAATTTTGCCCTAACTGTCAATTGAGTATTTTATTTAATCACAGCTAGTATACTAGTATACTTTTAGCCTCTTTTTAGGGTGTTGCCGGTATATTTTGTAGAAGGAACTAACACAACCCAAAATTGCCCAATTTGCTCCTGCATTTGAATATTCAAAGCAAACTAACGGGAAATATTGCATTGTAAGAGCATATACTTATTCATGAATTCATAAAATTGCGATTGATACCAAACATCACCGGGAAAAGACGTGTTCTTATGAGGTAAAGACCTAATCGCCCCAAACGCCCCAAACGCCCCCAATCGCCCCAAACGCCACAATCGCCCCGAACGCAAATCCTTCGTGGAAACGGCTACTAACAGGTGTGCCAAAACCCAAAACCTGAGGGGGGCGGAAATCAACCCCCTGCAGTGCGCGGGTTACGGTCGTCCACATGTGCCTGTTGCTATTAGAACCAGTGGCGGATCCAGGGGGGCCGTAGGGGCTGAAGCCCCCTGCCTTAGAAAACGGCGCCCTTTTTGTATAGGATTTGCCGGCGCTGAAGGCGCCGTAGCGTTTTCGGGAGGCCGCCAGGGCGCCCTTGCGTCTACCAACAGCATCGTAGCACTCTTGGAAGGCACCCTGGCACCCTCAGAAGACATCTTGCCGCCCTCACAACGCATTATGCCGCCCTCGGAAGGTACATCGCCGCCCTCGGAAGGCATTATGCCGCCCTCGGAAGGTACATCGCCGCCCTCGGAAGGCATTATGCCGCCCTCGGAAGGCACCATGCCGCCCCCGTCACCGAGGAAATATGCCGCCCTCAGGCCTGAAGCCCCCTGCCTTAGAAAATCCTGGATCAGCCCCTGATTAGAACCTCTTGTCATAAGTTAAAAACAGAGGAAACATGGTCAGAACAAGCATACAATGAAATCACAAAAGAAAAAACAAATAAAAAACACACTGCCACACGCAAACATAACAAACACTCATACAATCAGTCAAATAAAACCCGCCGGCATGACGGTGAGAAGCGCCGGGTCGGTCAGTCCGGTGCCCGCGGAGCGGCAGCGAGATGTCGCCGCACCCGGCGACAAAAACAGCGGCACAGTCAGTCATACAAGGTCGCGTGGCAGAGCGTTATACTGCGCTGGTCCCCGGCAGGCAAAACGCCACCGTCCCATCTCCGTGCGAGACCGGGAAACAAACAACATGTGGTCCTGCCGCGTGGCCCGCTCGGTAGCGCGGGCCTCTGCAACGGTGGACAGACTATAGCAGCCAGCTGTTCAGGCTCGCCGCAGCAACGCACCTTGTGCGTGAGGCACAGTGTGTGGTAAGTGGCCATGCCCTCCGCTCCTGGCCACCCCAGCCTCCCCAGCAGATCCGATACATGGTCGTACTTCCGTCGGCCAAAAAGTACTCTAGCAGCATAGTTTATGATTTTCTGAAGCCGACAGAAGTTTCCCTTCTTGCCGTTACCGTATACCGAGATACAGTATCGGATCTGCGAGAAAACCAGGGCGTTGATCAGCTCGGAGAGCACGGCCGTTGGCAGGTGCCCCCTCAGATGCGATAGACCAGTCAAAACTCCGAAGCAGCGCTGTGTTACGGTAGAGACATGGCGGTCCCAGCATAACGAGCGGTCAAAGGTTCTGAGGTGAAATTCTGAAGAAAACTACCATTTATTTGATGCTCCAAGTTCTGTTTTAAATTTCTATGGTAGCTTCTTTCCACTATCGTTGATTTTCCTTGACCGCAAAAAAAACTGTTCAAATCTAAGATACTCTTGTTTTTCTTTTGTTGCAAGGGTCGTCGAACCCTGTAGCAAAAAGTAGTTGGCCCCGAAGACGAACGGATGGGCTCGCCCTTGCAAGGAAATAGTTCACCTTCAACATGGGGTTTTTAACTGAAATAGCAGTTTTGTAGCCCGTGTTGAGAAATCCCTATCTGCAACTGTTCTTGTCTGAAAAGACTCTCCAGCCGAAGATATTTGACTTTTTGTCGAAGAAATGCGGCGCATATATGATATACCGTACCATCTGAAAGTGCCAGCACTGCTTGGAGCATGCGCAGACCAATAACGCACACCATAAACTTAATAATGTACGACCTTCTGTCCTGAATTGGCGCGATGTAGGACCATTTTTGAAAAGAAAAAAAGAAACTGTATTAAAAAATATAATACAATCCTGTTCTGATAAATTTTCCGAAGGTGAACTATTTCCTTTAAAGGAAATAGTTCACCTTCAACATTAGTTTTAAACTGAAATAGCTGTTTTGTAGCCCATGTTGGGAAACCCCTATCTGCAAGTTTTCTTGACTGAAAAGACTCTCCAGCCGAAGATATTTGACTTTTTGGCGAAGGAATTCGGCGCATATATGATATACCGTACCGTCTGAAAGTGCCAGCACTGCCATGGAGCATGCGCAGACCAATAACGAACACCATAAAATTAATGATTTACGACCTTCTGTCCTGAATTGGCGCGATGTAGGACTATTTTTGGGGGAAAAAAAACTTCAAAAATATAATAAAATCGTGTTCTGAAAAAAACATTTCCGAAGGTGAACTATTTCCTTTAAGGGTAAAGCCGGCTTGATTCAGCGCGCATTTTTCATGTTTTGTTTCCCTTGCAGTCAGGAAAGAAAACATAGGTGCACCTTTTTCGATGTCCCAAAAGGTCGAAAAGCTATTTATAAAAAAAAACAGAAATCATTAGAAATCGTGCGGTTGCAAAATAAAGTGGCCCAAATCCGTGGAGATTTTCGAAATTGGGGGTACCTAGGTAAGCTCCGCTCAAACTGATTGCCCTGCCCCCCCCCCCCCCCCCCCTCCCCCCACAAAAAAAAAACGGCCGGCTGGATCCGCCCTTGCTTGACAGAATGCAAATAGATAAGTGAAACCGGCACCAATGTGTTTGTATCGTCGAGACACGTCTCACAATATGCAACATGACCTACTTGAGTCACCACTTGACCTTGACCTGAGGTCAAATGTTTAATTTGACCTAACCTAGTCCTCGTGAATATGATTCGAAGCGCCTTGACAAGACAAAGACGATGACGTCCAGATTATTACGTTATCTGTATTAGGTAAAAAGTTATTTGCGAAAAACAGTGTTGCCCAAAATTATATGGTGACCTCTAGTGACATCAATATTGACCTCAGCCTAAAAATACTAAAGAGTTTCCAAATTATTTTTGACGAGGTATCGAACAATGTTTTTGGATTCCGGCTAATCCCCATAGGATCCGAGTTAGGAGGGATGTTTCAGAACCAATCGCATTGAGATCACCCAATGACGTCATATTGGCAACATTTGGTAGTAATTTAATTCCATATGGCCCACTAAAGGGATGACAACCCCTGCGTCAGAGTTGAAATCATGAGTGACAATTTAGGCAGAATCAAGGCGATATATACCAGGTGGCTTCATCCCGACTGCGCATGTTTCTGCGCGGGTTCATAAGTGACGTCATCAAGCGAAGACCGGGGACACCCCTAGCCGGAAGAAAGCCTCTTGCAGTGCAAAGCGGATATAGGGATGGGAGAAAATAAAATACGATGATGCGGGTGTGGAAATGGAATGAGGTGCGGAATTAAGGTATTATGATAGGGGATGATTGGTAGATAACAAAATGGTGATTTTAAAGGCATGTTAATGCCTAATAAAGCGTTCATTACGGTCCCGGTTAGCATATCTGTAGTGGACGAGCCGCCCATTCTTAGGCCCAAGATGCGCCGAACAGATTGCAAATTTTATGATTTTGGAGGGAACATATGGACACAAAATGACGTTCTAACCGGGACAGCGGAGGGGGACGACCCGCAGCGAAGGATTCAACGTTAGATATGGGCGACTTTTAACCCCCAAAAAAATTGCATGCAAAACACGCGATTTCGACCCATTATGACGTTCACCCCCATTCCCTTGAGGAAAATCCTCGCTACGTGTCTGTGTTCTACATAAGTAGAGCAACTAATGTGTACCGGAGACAACTGCAGACTCTCAGTCAACCTGTCCCAAGGGAGTCCAGCAGACCCCAGCCAGCCAGCAATTGAAATACGGCCCCGAACGGGCAGAATAAACTGGCCAATGTCGGTGTGGGGGACCGGCATGCAGAGGCGCGCGTCCACCTCACTTGGCTACCCGGTTGAGATACAGTTTATCGGTTCGCACGTTAGCCGAACCGAAAAGCTTCAGGCGCCTCACAAGTCACAGGCGTCTCGCACAGTCCAGCCGATACTCGGCTGTTGTAAATTCCCTTAGGCCGCCGATGGCGGCGTAGCCGTGCGGCTCTGTAGGGACTTGTACGCGGCTGTGATGACGTCGCCGCTCCTGACGTCCTCTGGGGTGGGCGGAATGGTTCCCACCAGTTTCAGACGGAGCGCCATCAGGGCACGGCAGCAGTATATGCCGCGGCGTATCCACCTCCTCCCGGCACACGAGGCAGAGGCCGGCCCTGCAATCTTCGTCTCTGCACTGCTCGTAGTGCCGGGAGGGGTTACGCCCGATGCGATGGAGATACTGAACCGAGCTGGACCACTGACCAGTGCCCAGCGCGCAGCTGGTGCACGCTGATCGCAGTGGTCCAGTCATCCGCTGTCACCGGCGGGTGACAGTGAGGTGACATGTAGGGTGAGGAGGTGAGAGGGAGGTGACAGGGAGGGTGAGGGAGGTGGCAGGGAGGGTGAGGGGAGGTGGCAGGGAGGGTGAGATGGAGGTGACAGGGAGGTGACAGGGAGGGAGAGGGAGGGAGAGGGAGGTTGCAGGGAGGGTGAGAGGGAGGTGGCAGGGAGGGTGAGAGGGAGGTGAGGGAGGTGACAGGGAGGGTGACAGGGAGGTGACAGGGAGGGTGAGAAGGAGGTGGCAGGGAGGGTGAGAGGGATGTGGCAGGGAGGTGGCAGGGAGGGTGATGAAGTGACATGGAGGTGGCAGGGAGGGTGATAAGGAGGTGACGGGGAGGTGACAGGGAGGTGACAGGGAGGTGAAAGGGAGGTGAAAGGGAGGTGAAAGGGAGGAGACAGGTGACAGTGCCAAGGAGAATGCTATCCAATCAGCAATGGATATTCGTGTAGGTGTGCCACCATGTGCTCAGTTTTACTTTGACCCATCCGTGCAGCCAAGCGAAATTAAACGACTTACGACCACAAGTAGCGCAATGCGTCACTAGGATCAGACCGAAGAATCGTGTGGTCAATCATCACTCGCTAATTTTGCCCCGATGATAGGAAAACGCATTTGGAAGTGCATGTTAATTAGTTGATCAAGAGTTAAATCAATAAATTGAATTTGAATATTTTACAGCGATGAGTTCCTGAAATCACTTGTGTGGATAATAATCACCACAACCCCCCCCCCCCCCCCCCCCGCCCTCCAGAAAAAGAGACGTTTCGGTGCAAAGCTGAAAACAACTAGACAGGCATTTATGTGTATACAAATATGACAATCTGATGGTGTTTTTTTTTTTGGGGGGGGGGCGCTTCAGCACGTTGAGGCTATCAAGCGCCCTAAAATCTGATGGAGAATATGCCCCATTTGCTAGCGTCCTTTGCTATTCAGTAATATCAAAGTTATTTTTTGTACTCGATTTCTCGCTTCCGCAGTAAGGTAACAAAGTGGACAAACGCACAGGGTCGAACGCACAAGTTTAGAACATGTCACCTGACAGTCTCACCCAACATGCCGTTATCCTCTTCTTACTATGTATATTACAGAAACCAATCACACACAAGCGCCCTCTGCACTCACTCGTAGCCACGCAACCCGACCAGAATACATCACATCACACGCGCCTAACCAGCCGGGGTATTGACACAAGTCAACAGCGATGAGTCTCGTACTCGCTGAACAGCAATGTCTGGCTAACATTCCCCAGAAGCGATACGGAGACACGTGCCGGGACCAGCTAGTGCGTTCCGACCTCTCAGTGAGACAGCACGTGCCGGCCCTTGAGCATACGCCGCATGATGACCCGGCGTCCGGACGGCGTCTGCAGGCGCGTCTTCCAGCCGTGCAGGCGAAGGCGCTTCACCTCGCGCGGCCGCGGAAAATGCACCCGCATGGCGGTGCGCAGCTGCCCCACGGCCGGCCAGACGCGGGCGCACACGTCTAGCAGCGAGGGGGCCGCCGGCGCCGTCGGTGCCGCCGCCACCACGCGGCACGTCAGCGACGAGAAGCTGCCGGCGATGAGAGGTTAGGAACAGCAGCCTGGTGAGAGGTTAGGAACAGCAGCCTGGTGAGAGGTTAGGAACAGCAGCCTGGTGAGAGGTTAGGAACAGCAGCCTGGTGAGAGGTTAGGAACAGCAGCCTGGTGAGAGGTTAGGAACAGCAGCCTGGTGAGAGGTTAGGAACAGCAGCCTGGTGAGAGGTTAGGAACAGCAGCCTGGTGAGAGGTTAGGAACAGCAGCCTGGTGAGAGGTTAGGAACAACACCCTGGTGAGAGGTTAGGAACAGCAGCCTGGTGAGAGGTTAGGAACAGCAGCCTGGTGAGAGGTTAGGAACAGCAGCCTGGTGAGAGGTTAGGAACAGCAGCCTGGTGAGAGGTTAGGAACAACAGCCTGGTGAGAGGTTAGGAACAGCAGCCTGGTGAGAGGTTAGGAACAGCAGCCTGGTGAGAGGTTAGGAACAGCAGCCTGGTGAGAGGTTAGGAACAGCAGCCTGGTGAGAGGTTAGGAACAGCAGCCTGGTGAGAGGTTAGGAACAGCAGCCTGGTGAGAGGTTAGGAACAGCACCCTGGTGAGAGGTTAGGAACAGCAGCCTGGTGAGAGGTTAGGAACAGCAGCCTGGTGAGAGGTTAGGAACAGCACCCTGGTGAGAGGTTAGGAACAGCAACCTGGTGAGAGGAGTGATGTGGAAGGGAGAAACTTTGAATGGAAGCTGCTGCACAGTGCACAATAAGCAATAGTTTGAATATATGTTGAAAAACCACAAGCAAACAATACTTATCAACTACAAAACGCCACATGTCCTTGTGACAAGAACACAATACAACACGGATAACTTGTGACTGTCAGTAACTGCCTTCCCTGTTCTGTTATACTAAGTTCAAATACATTGAGGTGCAGGGACATAGGAACATAATGAAAAGTGGGGGACAGTGAGGCCTTTATCTCATCTTAAGAGAAACCCAACCCCCATATGGAAGATTTCTTTGCAGATTTGGACTCTTCTCATCTTGGCGAACCTTTTGCCACCGATTTTTTTCTTCTCACCAAGCAAAAGAAAAGATTTTAGCAACAAATTTGGCTGAAAAGTGAGGGACATGCCCTGCGACCCCCTGTTCCAACGCCTATGTTGAGGTGTGTATGTCAAAAGTTGATGGTATCATGTGACAGATTTTATGCAGGATTACCTCATGTCAATATCAACTACAACCGATACAGTTTGCTTCAATATTAAAACAGTTTGTGTGTGTGAAATTACTAGATGTAGGTGCCCTATCACAAATTACCTGTTGGTGAATACTATGGTTTTGATATGCAAAGAAAAATCAGTATGATTAAAACATACTGCTAATTTCATAAACTATTTGTCCTGGTGTATGTAAGTAGGCATGTGTGACAAATTATGATGGAAGCAATGACAAAAATTATTATAGTTCCTGCCCAATAAAAGCATATAATATGTTCTGCTGAGTAACACTGACAGAAATGTCATCTTAGGTTGATGGCAGGTTTGTCATCAACCTAAGATTTAATTACCTTCTTAGTCCTATGATAGGGCGAAAAGCAGCAGATGCAATATAACCTAATGGGCTCATTTTGGGAGAAGTCTGAAACAAAAACAAATGTCGATCTTTGTAGAAGCACAAGTACATGGATATCAAGCACAAGTTGAAATACCAGATGCAGTTACTGCTATTAGCTAACTTTTATAGATAGCAATCAGCTAGTGAAGATGAAACAAGAAATACAGGAATGATTATGCAAGTAAATAAGGAAGTAAAATGGCTGAGATGAGGATAGTCATTTCAAATATTCAATGTTTACTAGCATGCTGATAATTATTTCCTTACATAAAGGTCATCCTAACACCAGAAATACTTTAATGTGTTTCAGTGAAATAGCAATGACTAAATATTCGATATCAAGCATCCTATTTTCAGGCTGGTGTTCAGAGCAGCAGCCAATTGATGTTCACTTGCATGGCATTTATCACTGGCTGCAGATGCATGGAGCACTGAGCAACATGATGATTCAACAAACTGATTACTTAAGACCAAAGACACAATACAACTAGCTAGGTACTTAGCCACAACCACACAAGAGGATGCAGTGCTCAACCCAAAACAACAGCCTGTCATTCTCTTTACAAAATGTGGGAGGCACTTCTATAACCCTGTTAAACCTATTGAAATCTGTCACATGATGGCAATGTTTTAGTTGAACAGGGAACAGGTGAACTGCAAAGATCTTGGAACAAGATAGTTTGCATGGCCGTGAATCACTGCATGAGCAAGGAAACCAAGAGTACTATAGAGCATATGTCAAGCCTAAGATGGCTGGCAATGTTGCCGCAAAATAACAAGTATGAAGCACCAAGTGCATTCTGGCCATCTAGAAAATACAGCACAATTGTCAGCCAAGCCACACTAACAAAAATAATTTTACTAACATGACATTCATGGGTGTCCACAGGAATGGTCAGGAGACACATAAATCAAACTAGCACCTGTCCACTTTGTCTTGATGGTATTGAAACATTAGAGCATATGCTCTTTGAATGTATGCAACTCAAAAATGACAGAGAAGAGGCCCAAAGGAGGTACCACACCAAGTTAGAGAAAACTCCCAGCGGTAGAATGCATCATCGCTTCTGATAGGGAGCAGAGCCTTATCATCCGTCATATCTACAAGGCCCGCACACAGAGGGAAATCATCAAGAGAAAAAAAAACAGCCTATGTCACATAAAATAGGCTTGAAGAGCCCATGCATTCAACTGAAACAAGACGATCATAAATGATCATGCATCTGCAAGATGGAGTTGACCATTCAAGTTCAAGTATTGACAAGAGTTAACTGAAAACTTCAGATACAGCATGCCCTTAAAGGGAAATGATGACCTTTTGATTTTGTTAGCAACAATTGATTTGGCTACCGTTATGATATTAAAATGATGTGATCTAAATTTAAGAATTAGAGAAGCAATATGTGAAAAGCCTGGAGTTTGATGAAAAACGAAAAGCGACTTGCAAGAACCGGTCGTTAAAAAGTGTGGACCGCTTATCAAGATTAACTTGAAATATCTCCCGGAAGGAATTTTTCTATGCAAAATGTGATGAATTTACATCATATTTGGCCTCGTCTATTGATTTCAAGAGCCAACTCCATTTTTGTGGGAAAAGGTCATTATTTCCCTTTAACAAATTTTCCAAGCTCATCCAGGACCAAATAGTGATAGGACCTGGGGTTTGGGATGCAGATTCCAGGGATCAAAACCACAGATGCTGTTTTGGACATATATTAACCATACATGATGTACTCATGGCTATTATGGCCCCTCATCAGTGGTTTACAGATTATCCAGAATAGTGGAGGATCTATGCCCTATGCACATGTCTGAAAATGAGTAGGAGGGGGAAGGCAAAGGGGTCATGATCTCCTGTTCCCATAAAATCTGAAATTATCAAAGAAATTGATAGTTTCTTGAGTTATAGTAAAGATCTATCTTCACACATTCTAACCTCAGACTTTTCATGCAGACAATATCAGAGGTTTATACAGCCTTGATCAGAGTGCAGACAATACTGACACACAATGCTTCAGTGTCTTTATAATTACATTATGATAGGCAGTGTGAGATGTAGCTATCATGAAGTTAGGACGTTCTGGGGTTACGCCAGTTTACCATAAACAAACATTCACTACACAAATTAGATTAAGAAAAGTATATTTAAAATCAGCCATCCATGCATGAGCAAGTTAAATATGATGAGTACATTAAAGTGCTGACATGTTAAGATTCGACCCCGAAGCTGAAGCCAACAGTGAGTGACGTTCTATGTTCTGGATCCACCCTTGTATCAGTATGTAAGCATGTCTGAGTATTATAAAATGTAGTACCTGTTCTAAAATTTATACACAATCAATCAAGGTACACCCCATCGGCTAAAATGCTTGAATACGATTACAACGAGATAATATTTGATAATATCACGGTAAATAGAATACTATGATACTGGATACTGGATAATATCAATATGTCATTATGGGGCTGTTCCCAGGGCAATAGAACACTGGGTACTCCAAAGTTTGTTTTAGTATATACTAAAAATATACTATAAAAGCTAGAAAACATACCAACAAATGAAGGTCACTACCAGATTTGGAATAATATACCAAATATGGATGCACGACATTCGCGGCAAGTATGGCGTTCGTGTTTCAATCAAGAATAGTACAGCCTTTGCATTCACTCCCGTGCAGTGGCATTGTTCGTCACCGACAGCAGGGTATTTATTGGTCCGCGTCTCGCTTTATGTTCCAGTTTCTGGTTTGGTAGTGGAATGTATTTATAATTGAATTATTAAATTTGTCAGTTCTGTGAGCAGTCATTATCGTGTTACAGCCTCGGAATTTGTGCCATTTTCTGGACTTTTTGGGTCCAAAGAATTTTGCTCTCTTCATATTTCATATCAGGCCGCTCAATATTGTTTTCCCCGCAAGTTTGGTAAGACTTCGCTCGGCCTTCGGCCTCGCTCGTAATATACATCCTTGACACCTAACTGGCTGAATTTGGTGACACTGTGTTGAAGATAATTTTGTATGTACTCATTGGCTATTTGCAGAACTTTGTACATACAAGTTATTGGTTCACGTCATATTCTTCTGCATCTGGCTGTTGCGCTGAAGCGGCAGAGCCTTCAGCCTGGACAGCTCAGCGGCGACTGCTGTGTGTTGAATAGTGCAAGTCTGATCGGGTCTGCTGCTGTTGTACTGTGACTGGCGCATGTGAGGCCTTCTGCATTTATATTGTTGCTAAGCGTGGCGTTGGTCCAGTCCCTGGCATGCTTGACAAGGGATTAACTTGGTATGTATCTTAGGATGAGCAGTAATCGGCTCAGCAGTAGCAGAAGAGGGCTCCTGTAGTCGGCTATCTGGGGCTTCCTGGCACAAGCGTTGATGTTGTGCAGTTTGTTTTCACATTCTGTTGTGTATTTTCCTTGGTGTGAAACATGTGTTATATAAAATATATGTGATTTATCTCATTATAAAGGCATTGCACATGATTTTAAACATTGGCAGATCCAGAGCGGTGGTTTCGGGCCTGGGGGATATAAAATATATGTGATTGATCTCATTATAGAGGCATTGCACATGATTTTAAACATTGGCAGATACAGAACGGTGGTTAATTTTGCTCCGATTTCAGGTTTTTTTTTGGGGGGTATGGCCGCCATGCCCCCTTCCCCTGGATCCGCTAGTGATTTCAAATATCACATGTGTATGTGCTCTGCTGTAGTATCTATCCTGATCTAGTCATAAGCATGCTTGAATTTCATCCATATATGTATATATTAACTATATTTATATATATATATATATATATATATATATATATATATATATATATATATATATATATATATTGTATGTGTATGTGTATGTGTATGTGTATGTGTATGTGTATGTGTATGTGTATGTGTATGTGTATGTGTCTGTGTGTGTGTGTGTGTGTGTGTGTGTGTGTGTGTGTGGGTGTGTGGGTGTGTGGGTGTGTGGGTGTGTGGGTGTGTGGGTGGGTGTGTGGGTGTGTGGGTGTGTGGGTGTGTGGGTGGGTGGGTGGGTGTGTGTGTGTGTGTGTGTGTGTGTGTGTGTGTGTATGTGTATATGTATATGTATATGTATATCTATGTCTAGATCGGATATTTTGCCACAGTATGTTGCCTAAAATATGATATTCCTAATCACGTACGATACCTATATTTAATATTATTGCATTACTAATGGTCTTCTCGCATGATAATAACTAAATAATAAATGTATTAATGAATATATAATACATTAATTAATTAGTTGATATCATGAGATCATTAGCAATAATATAATATTTCAAAAAGGCCACAGTCTGACTATTCACGTCGTTTCCTCATTCCGTCGAACTGAAAAATTGTTGTCTGCAGCGGGATTCGAACCCGCGCTTGGCCATCGCTCGATCTGCATGGGTTCACGAGATGCTTAATAGCTCGAAAACGAACCTCACGGCGTACACTTTTGAACCCGGAAATCGAAAGAAAAATGTTCACGCTTCATTTCTAGCTACTTTTTATTGTCGTATCGGTTGCAGGTAAAAAAAAAACGTGGGCCCGTAAAATGGCTTTTTAACATGGAACCCTATGGCTTAGTAGGAAAATGTACGCCGTGCTGCCATATGGACTTTGGACCCCCGGAACACTGGCTGTTCCAGCCAGGGTGATAGAGGACGTTCCAGCGCCCTCACCCGGATTAGGTTGAGGCCTTATTTTCTCCACCGGCCGTTCCCGCGCCTCAACTAAAATCGGTTGACCAACCTCAACCGGATGAGCAAAATCTCAACCGCTCTTCGAACGTGTGTGAAGACAGCGACAGATTCACATTCACATTCAGCGACAGATTCGCGGACCCCTCAGAATCATCTACAACTCTACAGAAAGATAGACAAAAGCATGTAAATCAACATGGTGAAATCTGTTTCACCCTACATATGATAGTTTGGCGTCTAAACTAAAAATAGAGTTCGCCAGCGACATATTCGAGTTTTGGCGGACCCCTTCGATTTTCATGAACATCGGTGTCCAGATGGAATTTTAAGCGTTAATGAACGTGGTGAAATCCGTTCCACCCTACATATGACAGTTTAGCGTCTAGACGCCAAATAGAGTTTTTGAGTTTTGGCGGACCCCTTCGAATTCCATTAAAATAAATGTCCAGATAGAGCTTCAGGCGTAGATTAACATGGTTAAATCCGTTTCACCCTACATATGATAGTTTGGCATCTAGACGCCAATAGAGTCCACCAGCGACAGATTCGAATTTTGGCGGACCCCTGCGAATTCCATGAAAATCAATTTCCAGATAGAGTATCAGGCGTAGAATAACATCGTGAAATCCGTATCACCCTACATATGATAGTTTGGCATCTAGACGCCAATAAAGTCCGCCAGTGACAGATTCTAATTTTGGCGGACCCCTTTGAATTCCATGACAATCGGTGTCCAGATAGAGCTTTATGCGTAAATTAATATAGCGAAATCCGTATCACCCTACATTTTAAAGTTTGGTATCTGTACGCCAATAGAGTCCGCCAGCGACAGATTCGAATTTTGGCGGACCCCTTTGAATTCCATGAAAATCAATGTCCAGATAGAATATCAAGCGTAGAATAACTTCGTGAAATCTGTTTCACCCTACATATGATAGTTTGGCATCTAGACGCCAATAGAGTCCGCCAGCGACAGATTCGAATTTTGGCGGACCCCTGCGAATTTCATGAAAATCAATGTCCAGATAGAGTATCAGGCGTAGAATAACATCGTGAAATCCGCATCACCCTACATATCATAGTTTGGCATCTAGACGCCAATAGAGTACGCCAGCGACAGATTCGAATTTTGTCGGACCCCTTTGAATTCCATGAAAATCGGTGTCCAGATAGAGCTTTATGCCTAAATTAATATAGTGAAATCCGTATCACCCTACATTTGATAGTTTGGCATCTAGACACCAATAGAGTCCGCCAGCGACAGATTCGAATTTTGCCAGACCCTTCGAATTCCATGAAAATCGGTGTCCAGAAATAGTTTCAGGCGTAGATTAACATGGTGAAATCTGTTTCACCCTACCTATGATAGTTTGGCATCTAGACGCCAATACAGTCCGCCAGCGACATATTCGAATTTTGAAGAACTCCTTCGAATTCCATGAAAACCGGTTTCCAGATAGAGCTTCAGGCGTAGATTAACATGGTTAAATCCGTTTCACCCTACATATGATAGTTCACCATCTAGACGCCAATAGAGTCCGCCAGCGACAAATTCGAATTTTGGCGGACCCCTTCAAATTCCATGAAAATCGGCGTCCAGATAGAGCTTCAGGCATATATTAGCATGGTCAAATCGGTTTCACCTTACATATGATAGTTCGGTATCTAGACGCCAATAGAGTCCGCCAGCGACAGATTCGAATTTTGGCGGACCCCTTTGAATTCCATGAAAATCAATGTCCAGATAGAGTATCAGGCGTAGAATAACATCGTGAAAACCGTTTCACCCTACATATGATAGTTTGGCATAAAGACGCCAATAGAGTCCGCCAGCGACAGATTCGAATTTTGGCGGACCCCTTCGAATTCCATTAAAATCAATGTCCAGATAGAGCTTCAGGCGTAGATTAACATGGTTAAATCCGTTACACCCTACATATGATAGTTTGGCATCTAGACACCAATAGATTCCACCAGCGACAGATTCGAATTTTGGCGGACCCCTTTGAATTCCATGAAAATAAATGTCCAGATAGAATATCAAGCGTAGAATAACTTCGTGAAATCCGTATCACCCTACATATGATAGTTTGGCATCTAGACGCCAATAGAGTCCGCCAGCGACATATTCGAATTTTGGTGGACCTCTTCGAATTCCTTGAAAATCGGTGTCCAGATAGAGCTTTATGCGTAAATTAATATAGCGAAATCCGTATCACCCTACATTTGATAGTTTGGCATCTATACGCCAATAGAGTCCGCCAGCGACATATTCGAATTTTGGCGGACCCCTTTGAATTCCATGAAAATCAATGTCCAGATAGAATATCAAGCGTAGAATAACTTCGTGAAATCTGTTTCACCCTACATATGATAGTTTGGCAGCTAGACGCCAATAGAGTCCGCCAGCGACATATTCGAATTTTGGTGGACCTCTTCGAATTCCTTGAAAATCGGTGTCCAGATAGAATTCCAGGCACAAATTAACATGGGCAAATTGGTTTCACCCTACATATGATAGTTTGGCATCTAGACGCAGAGTCCAATATTGGAGAACCAAGTATGGACGATGTTCACACCGAATTTCAAAGCAATATGTGGCACTTCTTTGTCTACCCAAAAAAATGCGCCCTCTATGCGTGCGGACAATCGCCCGCCAGTAACCATGGCAACGCCTGAAGCTCTATCTCGACACCGATTTTCATGGAATTCAAAGGGGTCCGCCAAAATTCGAATACGTCGCTGGCGTACTCTATTGGCGTCTAGATGCCAAACTGTCATATGTAGGGTGAAACAGATTTAACCATGTTAATCCACGCCTGAAGCTCTATATGTAGACCGATTTTCATGGAATTCGAAGGGGTCAGCCAAAATTCGAATCTGTCGCTGGCGGACTCTATTGGCGTCTAGATGCCAAACTATCATATGTAGGGTGATAAGGATTTCACCATGTTATTTTACGCCTGATACTCTATCTGGACATGAATTTTCAAGGAATTCGCAGGGGCCCGCCAAAATTCGAATCTGTCGCTGGCGACTTTATTGGCGTCTAGATGCCAAACTATCATATGTAGGGTGAAACGAATTTCACGAAGTTATTCTACGCTTGATATTCTATCTGGACATTGATTTTCATGGAATTCAAAGGGGTCCGCCAAAATTCGAATATGTCGCTGGCGGACTCTATTGGCGTCTAGATGGCAAACTATCATATGTAGGGTGATACGGATTTCACTATATTAATTTACCCCTAAAGCTCTATCTGCACACCGATTTTCATGGAATTCAAAGGGGTCCGCAAAAATTCGAATATGTCGCTGGCATACTCTATTGGCGTCTAGATGCCAAACTATCATATGTAGGGCGATACGGATTTCACCATGTTAATTTACAGGTCAATGACCGCCGGAGGTGCGAGGCTCTCTCAGGCCTCGACAATCGCCCTCTCAGACCATCCTGGGATCCGCTCAGGCATGTCAAGGGTTCTGGCAGGCCTATAAATCATTGAAGGGCCCTCAGGCCGACATGGGGCCCGCTCAAGCCGACCGAGTTCTCCTTCAGGCCGATCGATGTCCTCTCAAGCCGACCGCGAGGACCGCTCAGGCTGACTGTGGGCCCATCAGGCCGACCAAGTTCCCCTTCGGGGCGCCGGAGGACCCCCTCAACCCGACCGTGGGCCCATCACGCCAACCAAAGGCCCCTCAGAGCGAACTTAAGGGCTGACAGGCTGACAAAGGGTCTCCTCAGGCTGACAAGGCTCCCTCAAGTGGACCTAGGGCCCCTCAGACCGAGTGATGGCCCTGAAGCCGACCCTTTGTGCACTACGCACCCCGCTGAGTGTCACTCGTGGGAGACAAGAACAATAGATTCAGTGATGATATTCCTTCAATTGAGGTAGAATGAGTTTATCACTCCGGACGAGGCAGGGGCTGCCCTAAATGACTCCCGTTAAAACACAGTTGTATGCCGAGACGGGGAAGCTCCCGGACTTACGGTGAACGGTCTATCCTCGTGCTGTCAGCTAAAGCTGAACGCATATTATTTGGTTAAAACCTTACGTTTGAATGCGTTTCTGGTGTCGGCGCCTTTCACTAAGCAGAGCTGTTTGCATGGACCATATCTGATCGCGCAATATTTGCTGACAGGCGGAATTTAAAGTCGAAGGCTTTACGTGTCACAAACTTTCGGCACGGTCCTCCCCGCACATTGACTTCATCTTACAGAACAGACGCAGCAGCACCAGACCTGCCACCGACGCAGGTCTGCCGCAGGTACTGCCACCGACGCAGATCTGCCGCAGGTACTGCCACCGACGCAGGTCTGCCGCAGGTACTGCCACCGACGCAGGTCTGCCGCAGGTACTGCCACCGACGCAGGTCTGCCGCAGGTACTGCCACCGACGCAGGTCTGCCGCAGGTACTGCCACCGACGCAGGTCATCTCAGTCAAGGGTAAACAGGACGAGTTAGCACGAGTCGCGGCGCCAGCCCTATGCATCCCGCAGGTACTGCCACCGACGCAGGTCATCTCAGTCAAGGGTGAATAGGACGAGTTAGCACGAGTCGCGGCGCAAGCCCCATGCATCCCGCAGGTACTGCCACCGACGCAGGTCATCTCAGTCAAGGGTAAACAGGACGAGTTAGCACGAGTCGCGGCGCCAGCCCCATGCATCCCGCAGGTACTGCCACCGACGCAGGTCATCTCAGTCAAGGGTAAACAGGACGAGTTAGCACGAGTCGCGGCGCCAGCCCCATGCATCCCGCAGGTACTGCCACCGACGCAGGTCATCCCAGTCAAGGGTAAACAGGACGAGTTAGCACGAGTCGCGGCGCCAGCCCCATGCATCCCGCAGGTACTGCCACCGACGCAGGTCATCTCAGTCAAGGGTGAATAGGACGAGTTAGCACGAGTCGCGGCGCCAGCCCCATGCATCCCGCAGGTACTGCCACCGACGCAGGTCATCCCAGTCAAGGGCAAATAGGACGAGTTAGCACGAGTCGCGGCGCCAGCCCTATGCATCCCGCAGGTACTGCCACCGACGCAGGTCATCTCAGTCAAGGGTAAACAGGACGAGTTAGCACGAGTCGCGGCGCCAGCCCCATGCATCCCGCAGGTACTGCCACCGACGCAGGTCATCCCAGTCAAGGGTAAATAGGACGAGTTAGCACGAGTCGCGGCGCAAGCCCCATGCATCCCGCAGGTACTGCCACCGACGCAGGTCATCTCAGTCAAGGGTAAACAGGACGAGTTAGCACGAGTTAGCACGAGTCGCGGCGCCAGCCCTATGCATCCCGCAGGTACTGCCACCGACGCAGGTCTGCCGCAGGTACTGCCACCGACGCAGGTCTGCCGCAGGTACTGCCACCGACGCAGGTCTGCCGCAGGTACTGCCACCGACGCAGGTCATCTCAGTCAAGGGTAAATAGGACGAGTTAGCACGAGTCGCGGCGCAAGCCCCATGCATCCCGCAGGTACTGCCACCGACGCAGGTCATCCCAGTCAAGGGTAAACAGGACGAGTTAGCACGAGTCGCGGCGCCAGCCCCATGCATCAACTCGAACATCTCTCCCTGCCAACTCTTCTTGGTGCGAGAAGAAGTCAGGCGGGCGCGATTGTCAAATGCGCTACGGGGAAAGACTCCAGCAAGCACCGCAACGACGTGGCTACGATGCAATCAGGACGAGGGGCGCCTCTCCTCTCATTTTCAAGGTCAGAGGACGGGGCTTAAACCACCCGAAAATGTTGTCCAACCGCCAAAATAATGGTCTCATTCGATTCATCGGGTCAATATCTAGCCGCATCCTTCGAAACCACACTCGTCCTTTGACCCTGCAAATGACCTTGAAGATGACCTTGAATGTCAAAATTAATTTCATTTTTTTTGTATCCGCGTGCCCAACTTGATACCACATATTGAAGCGAATCGCTACTTGACGATGAATTCGAATCCGAATCCGTCACTAACTTCACAGACATGTAAACATGCCGACGTCGACCCGACCGACGTCGGCAAACATCGGGGTGATGGCATCTCGGCAGCGGAATATTGACGTCGGCCCGACAGCGGCATCTCGGCATGAAAAGTAGCTCGGCACGGAAAGTAGCTCGGCATGCCATGTCGGGCCGATGTCCTTTCATATCGGCTTGTTTAGCCTATATTCGTTAGTTATTTAAAGCTCAAAGAAAAGAAGTAGGTACAATTAGCATTATGCATTTTTACATGATTGACAGGCTAATTGTTTTTACTTCAAAACTAAAAAAGGAAGTTTTTTTCCAATGTAAAGGAAACCAGTCACTGCCAAATCACTGCGAATGTACCAAGGGGTAAATATTCATACCTGCAAATGTTGAATATGGCATTGGTTTGGCCAAATTTTCCAGATATACCCCAAAAAGCATTTAACAATCAATTTTAAAAACATAAGACTGGCATATTCAGTATAGATTGTGAGCAGTGGCGCATATTATTATGCCCGAGAGAAGAAAGGCAGTGAACTGTGAAAGGTCGTAACTTATGTTAAAATAATAATTTATAAAATCAGTAAATACAAATGTTTTTTTTTATAATCATTGCTTACACAACTAGCATAATATTGTCAGTGGCGAAGGGTTCGCTCGCTAGTCCAGTAACGCTGCTTTTAACACCACATGCTACTATATGAAGCTTTTCGACACAGCGTTGAAATTTTCGAGACAGCGCTGAATCACAGAATAAAACAAAATATATTCGGCACGAGTCCTTAAAAATATTTCGGCACGAGTCCTTACGACCAAACAGATCATGCAATACGTGATTTCTCGACATGATCTACAAAACTGATATCTCAGTTAAAAATATAATTATTAAGAACAAAATAAATAGTGTTTTAATGTTGAGCAGTTTCCACGAACGCAGCTGTAATTACCGAGCGGGCGCGAAGCGCCCGTGAGGTTTTTCGTCAACTTACTAGACAAATGTATATTTGACCCGGCCCGACCCGGCCATACAGACGCTTTTCGGAAGCTAATAACTTTGCAACCACTGCTCCGATTGAGATTGGGTCTTCACCTTTGGATAGGTCCATCAAATATTTTTGTTTTGTTTTGGTATGGTGCGTTCTGAGAGGTGGTACACAGCGTGTGGCAGTTGGCAAACGCGAACGTCGAAATGAACAAAATACCTTGCTAAAATTATTCTTGATAAAAAAATGGCTGTATTATTCTAAGCATTGATTTATACGTTGAAGCATGCAGCGCTCAGGACGCACTCCCTTTTAACGGATTTGGAAAGGAGATCATAACAATTTAATACATCTTAATTGTTATGTTGGCATGCCCTGCGGCCTGGCAATTTTTCTGGAGGACTAAAATGACTGTTACTACCACGTGTGCTCCCTTACCGTTTCATACTTCAAACCTGTTTTAGCTTTACCAGAGCGCGCTCGCTCGGTCATCGCCCAAAAGGCGTTTTACTGGTATTACGTAGATGACCTTTCGCCGTCATAGTGGTTGTGCTGTGCGTGTTTTGAAGGTATGTACATATCTATTCGAAACTTTTTTTCTGTGCAGTTGCAATTTGTTGTGAGATCTGCTGAGATCTGCTGATCTAGATCCGTCATTTGATGAGGAGATCCTGAATCAAGGATTCATGCACATTGCACAATGCACATGTCGGGACTCACCGCAGTCACTATATTCTGTCAATTTGCGTGTCATACCAAGCAACATTAGACTCGCAACGTTCCATAGTGGACTGAAGCGCCATGAATAATTGGCATTAAAAACTGAGCGGGCGCGAGACGCCCACAAAGCGTGGGAAGAAAATATAAACCTATTTGTCCTGATAATTATTGTATACAACAGCACCGCACCACGCACAATGATGTACCTTACAATGCAGTGATGTACCTTACAATGCACAATGCTGTACCTTACAATGCACAATGATGTACCTTACAATGCACAATGCTGTACCTTACAATGCACAATGATGTACCTTACAATGCACAATGATGTACCTTACAATGCACAATGATGTACCTTACAATGCACAATGATGTACCTTACAATGCAGTGATGTACCTTACAATGCACAATGCTGTACCTTACAATGCACAATGATGTACCTTACAATGCACAATGCTGTACCTTACAATGCAGTGATGTACCTTACCATGCACAATGCTGTACCTTACAATGCACAGTGACCCTCGGTCTTCGTAGCTTCCACGGAGATACTTTTCACCGCATAATTATCAACTAGAACGCAATAACTTCGAAATTCGACAACCCTATCGCCGCCCGACTCGCACGCTATTAGCGCCTCTAGGCTAGGCGCGCTGAAGCTGATATTATCTGGAACACTGGCGTACGCGGAAACGGACTGTCGCTAAAATGCGACAGATTCCTCTCCAGTACTTCTCTAATCTATGTTGTAACTGAGACATGTGCCTGTGGTAAGTCAATAAGAAAGCTGACTATCCCAAACCACAGTTCTCTCATTAAATACACAGTTCAATTCATCATCAACGATTCCTGACCTCATTCATCTTTTGAGAAAATGCAATACACTGTACACAGCATATATTATCACCACTTAGCTCACTCACAATTCAAACCCCAAACATAATTGGAGTAACACAATAGTCCAATCATACATTGACTGTCACAAACAAGACCAATCTACTGTTTTACTAGTGTCTGCAGAGTTTTCATCACCTGATCCTTGCTCATGTTGGTTAGAGGCACACCATTCTCCTTTCCAAATGCTGAAAGAGGGAAGCAGCACAGCTGTTATTTGGTATGATCATTAATTCTTATTTTAAGTTCATCCAAACATGAAGTGATAACTTGTGAGGAACTAGAACTCTAAATGCAAAAGTATCTTATACAAAAGTAATTTCAGTTGATGGGTATCTATTTGATCATTCAACAAAAGACAATCAACTAATATATATGTAAATTATGAAAGTATTTGAAAGACATGACAAGGAATCTTCAAGCATTCACAAATAAATGTATCAAAATAAATGCATCAATAATTGATGAGCCCACTTACCATATCTGGCATATAGCTTTGGGTGAATTCCACTGCATTCCCTGATCAGAATTGGGAAGTTGGGATTTGCCTTCTTGAGTGGCACATAGTTGCTTTCAATGAATTCCCTGAAAAACAGTACATTGTAAATCAGTGATGCATGCAATACAAAAATGTATGACGTGGCCCACGGCAAGAACCAGACATGGAAGATTAAAGAAACAACATACTAGAAAGTCAGCCATTTTATTTCAGTTCATTTATTCTCACCCTCAACAGGTCTTTCGTCCAATTAAGGGAGGTGCTCCTACTCCTTTCTCTGGGATTGGATTTGCAAGGTTTTTCCCGAGAATCTCACCGGGTCGGATGAGACACAAACGAGGCTGACTCGGTGGGAGTTGAGCCAAGTCGGTGTGGTCTCTGCACCAGTCAACAGTGTTGACCCCTGCACCACCCCGGCCCTAATTCTGCATAACTTGCCTTGCATGGGGCCAATGATACTCGGTGGGAGTTGAGCCCAGTCGGTGTGGTCTCTGCACCAGTCAACAGTGTTGACCCCTGCACCACCCCGGCCCTAATTCTGCATAACTTGCCTTGCATGGGGCCAATGATACTCGGTGGGAGTTGAGCCCAGTCGGTGTGGTCTCTGCACCAGTCAACAGTGTTGACCACTGCACCACCCCGGCCCTAATTCTGCATAACTTGCCTTGCATGAGACCAATGATTGTGTCTGAGAGCCTGGCTTTATAAATATAAGCGTGGAATGTGCAGGAGGCGGATCCAGGGGGGCAAAGGGGCCATGCTCAACATTTTTAAAAAAAAATACACCACTGGATTTGCCCCCCCCCCCCCCCCCCCCAAACAAAACAAAAGTTAGATCCACCCATGGGAAGGCCAGACTGGGAACAATCCATGTTATCGTCGACATGTCCAGCGTAACTCGCCCATTGCGCTGATATTTCGGCGCAGCGTCCAGCGTAAATGACCGATAGTAGGCCAACAAAACAAGGTAATGTAGGCCTAGGACCGATTGTAGGCCAACAAAACAAGGTAATGTAGGCCTAGGACCGATTGTAGGCCAACAAAACAAGGTAATGTAGGCCTAGGACCGATTGTAGGCCAACACAAATTCGGAGTACCGTCTAGCGTAACCGGTAGTGTCGGAATTTTGGCGCAGCTTCCAGCTCAGCGGGTCGGCCACGGCCGTTCACCGGCAAGGCTCAGCCTATCTGTTTAGAAGTCTCCAGTAAAGGAAATGTTACCCAAGCCTCGTTGGAGTCGCCGCCCCAACGGGGAGGCACATTGAGAAATGGAACACCTTCAACATGGGGTTTGGACTGAGCTAGTAGTTGTGTAGCCCGTGTTGAAAAACATCTGCAAGTTTTCTTGGCTGAAAATACTCCAGACAAATATATTTGACTTTTGGACGAAGTAATGCGGCGCTGGAAAAGGATTGCGGCGCTAAAACGCCTGCATTCCTTTTCCAGCTCTGCATTTCCTTGTCAAAAGTCAAACATATGAAAATAATGAACGACCTTCTGTCGCGAATCGACACGATGTATGACCATTTTTGAAAATATAAAAATAAATTGTATTGTATTGAAAAATATAATCAAATCGTGTTGTGATTTTTTTCCAATGTTTACTATTTCCTTTAAGCCCCTCGTTATCTTCCGAGCCAACAACCGCAGCGAGACACGCAAGGCGGTAATCGAAACCTCTCAATGAGACGCATCCAAAGCATACACAAAAGTGCCAAAATAAGGTCACATGTCAGGTCAGGCAGGTAAAATGTCCAAATTGAGAGATTTTAGTTTTGGGGTCATACTTTCCATCCAAAGCCTTAAATTCAGACTAGTATCCCATAAGATGCTCTCAAAGGACTATAATGCATCTCCTGCATGAAACGAAGGTGAAATTGTAAGCAAAGGTTGAGGTCAAGATCAGTTCATCAGGTCAAAAAAAGGTCACTGTTGGCTGGAGGTCTATGAAAGTCATGTGACACATAGTTATATACATATAATTAGATAGTAGGAGCCATGTTCACAACTTGTCACCATAAAAGGCCAGGTCAGGTCATATAACATACAATTTTGAAATTAATCAATATAAATCAACAAAGAATGTTTATATACCATTTTTGTATGGTGGCATTTATTTGTCTATAGCTGGTCAATAAAAGCCAAAAAAGGAATTTCAACAAAAAAAATCATAAGTAACTGCTACTAAGAGAGTTACCTATAGCTATAAGTCAGTCAAAAGTAAAGATATTGTTTTAAAATTGAGTTTTGGTAGCGTCCATACTTAGTTCTCATATTTTTCTAGTTTTATGAATATCTTAAAATGGTTTTGTGATATGGTGCATATGAAACTTTTTATTTTCTTATTTTTGGGGATCAAAAACCCAAAATTTTGAAAATCCGAGATAGCCATGTTGAAGAAAATATAATGTATTTTCTTTTGACTTTTTCTGTTTGCAATTTACTTCAAAAGTTGATTTTCTATGACTTAAAGGGACTGTCCCACCTTTGTGAAACTTGTCGAGTCACACTTAATTGTATGTCTACATGTCATGCGAGGTCAGCTGAACATGTTTGTGAACTTTTCTCCGAAAAAAATGTTATCTTGGAAGTTATTAAACTTTTAGTTAAGCAAAAAGTTGGGTTGGTGACATATGATTTTTTTAATGACAGGGAATTTTGTTTTGTCCTGCCAACTGTATGGCACAATGTTCGTTAACATATATTGCGCAGAAAAAGCGAACCACCTGGTGTCTTAATTGGCTTAAATTGCGAACCACCCGGGGATCAAGAAATGAAAGACGAAAATATTCCAAGGCTGACCTTAAAACAAGTAGACTATCATTACCAGCAGTCTTGGAATTTGGGCCATTTTCTGGACTTTTTGGGTCCAAAGAATTTTGCTCTCTTCATATTTGTTCAGAAAATTTGCTCTCTTTTCGCCCGATCTTACCGACATGGCAGTTAAAATATAATTAAATTTTCCTCAAGGATTTAATATCTATTACAAATCAGGATTTTTTATTTCAAAGTAAAATAATTAAAGCAAAAATGAAAATCTTAACTTGCCTGACAATACAATTTTACTCTCCACCTATGGATTTTACTCTCTGGGACCAGGTCATTAAATGGAAAATCTAACACTGATTAACAGTTGGGTAAAGAGACAACGCTGTCAGTTTAGATGCCCTATTCAAATACACATGGGCCTTATTTTTTACAGATGTCAAAATAAAACTTGAATATCTTTTTGATTAGATCATTGTGGTTGTTTTAACTGCTACCATACTTAATTTAAATGCCTAGCCATACAAATGGCTATCTCAATTAAAATATAATGTTAAGGTGGGATAGTCCCTTTAAAAGTACATTTATTGTTTTTCCATATGATGTCGTTAAAACGTTATTATTTCCAAAATGTAATCAAATTTTTTATCTCTCATTGAGAGAAGACAATTAATACATGCAGCATGAGCTATTGTATGTTGTATGTCATTATCTATCATAGTTTTGTTTAGTTATGAGGAAATCTGGGAGTGGATAAGATTTCCCTCCTAGCCACCCAGTGGGTTGCAGGTTAAATATATACCACATTCAATTTTGGTGCAAAGTTGGAAATTTTTTGGTGAAAATTTGTGTGCGCTGAATTGCAGCGTATGCTAGGTCACTGAGGAGTTCAGCGTAGTGTGTGGATTTTGTTCTAGTCTGGTGGGAACAGGGAAGGTGGCAGAGAAAAAAAATCCTGCGTTAAAGGGAAATATTTTACCTTTTTATCTATTTTTCTGCATTATCTTATGCAACATGTATGGTATTGATTTGAATGGCTTGTCAAATGAAAAATGAAAAATGAAAAAAAAAATGAAATCATAACTTTTCATATTTTGAAAATAATTTTGGGGGAAATTTAAAAACAAGTACATATACCTCTTTTGAAGTTCATGATCAGTGTTTTCCCTCTACTATTGGGAGCGTGACATATCTGGCGCTTTTGATTCAATCGTTCAATGTTGAATACTTCTTGTTGAATTATGTCTCAACAAATATCATACACTAAATATGTTGTCATAGGGGCCAAAGTTAATCTGCTGAATGCATCACAGTTTTCTGAAATGTGTATTGACTATGGGGAAAACGGTTCAAATAAATGTTTCATGTGTGCATTGTAATGTATTGAATATCTGTATGTTCAAAATTCATGGGGAAAATCCCATTTGTTTTGTTTAATGAGTTGAGAACAATAAATAGATTGTCGTCTGGGGCCAAACTAAACTCCCAATTTCAATGCACTTTCAATGATTTCAACTCACCAAATGACTTATACTAATACAGCATGGTATCAAATTGAAATCCTCAAATCAGCCTCAGCCTTGGCTTTATTTCCAATCGTTTTCACATGATGAAAGTGAAAAAATGCATTAGGTAATTTTACGTTGACAATTATGGCGCATTCCGTATATCAACCATGGAGCCTAGCATACAAATACAATTGGAAATTTGTACCACGAATCACATAATACCTGACTCCTTGGCTAGCGCTGGATTTCTGGCAGAGGTGAATCCTCAATTCTTTCAAATGAGCTCCAAGTCTCAGAGCGGAACCAGCAGCACCGGACGCCATTTCTGCCACATAAATCAAGGTGCTGATAATATTTTTACCTTACAACCGAAGGGGCGCAAGTTGTTCGGTAGCCGTGACGTCACCACGGCAGTCGAATCCCGCTCCACAGTGTTAAGGCAGTGCAAAGTGGCTTGGTAGTTACCCGCTTTAATTTGTTATCTAAGAGAGATGGATATAAGTATTTATGCCCAATGGGAAGCTCGTTTCTTCAAAATTTCTATAATGGCCTCTGATTTTACCTGAGACACTCCAATCGTCCACAATTATCGGTCGAGTGGAGGCATGTTCCGCCCACACGGCACGTCGGAGCGGGGGCCCCGCTGTAAAAGGTTGTACACCGCCGCCGCCGCGCCGGCCGCATGTTGGTGAGAACCGCTGCGACGCCTTTCCAGAAGAGACTGTACCGCCGCGGGGCCGGCCGGCCGGCCGTCCCGGCGGCGGCCTGGTGCTTCGAAATTTCCGGCCTGAATGCAAACTCTGTTACAGCTGACTAATTGTGATGTATCGTTAAAATGGTGTTTATAGACATTTGTATAATACAATTGATACAGGAATGAATTTTAAATATTATTTTCATTCGAATACATACAAAGTTGTATTAAATATATTTAGTTTTCTTTTTAGATATTTTCCGATGTGATTACCATATCTTACTATATAGTTGAAATTCTAGAAGAAAATGATAACTATTCCAAAAAGCATACCAGAAATAGTTGATGTGATGACATTGTTAGTTTATTATAGTTTGAACCAGACGTGAAGTGGCCATGGCACTTGGCAGTCTACAATCTTGGACCTACTCATTCAGGGGCGTAGGAACTATGTTCAAGTTGGGGGGGGGGGGGGGCAGGAGGTATTCTGAAGTCGATTCTTTCCATGCAACGCCCATAGGTGTCCCCCCCCCTGTTCCTACGCCTATGTACTCATTGATATAAGTACTCTTGCTTAAAGGAAATAGTTCACCTTCAACATTAGTTTTAAACTGAGATAGCAGTTTTGTAGCCCGTGTTGGGAAACCCCTATCTGCAAGTTTTCTTGACTGAAAAGACTTCAGCTGAATATATTTTAGTTTTTGGCGAAGGAATGCGGTGCTGGCAAAATAATGTTGTACTGGTTTTATCCCGGGCAGAGGCTATACCATCAGCCAATCAGCTTGCAGCTGGTGCTAGAAGCGAATCGCCGGCCGCCGGTTGGCACATCTCCGATGCGAGTCTATCTTTACGCGACTACTTTCGAATCTGATTGGCTGAACCATTTTTTACATTCGCGTGACGTCAGGACTCTGACTCAGAGAGTATGCATATAGTTTTGATAAACAATACAAATTTACGGCCATCTGTCCTGAATCGGCGCGATATAAGGCCATTTTTGACAATATAAAAAGAAATTGTATTATAAAATATAATCAAATCGTGTTGGATACAAAAAAAATCCAAGGTGAACCATTTCCTTTAAAACACTCTTCTGGCAGACACAAAAAAAGATCGGAGCGTTTCAGCTGGTATTAAATAAGGGCACGTTAAATAAGGGCACATCGGCAAACGTGCGGAACACGTTTACGTGCCAATAAGGGCACGTAAACGTGTTCCGCACGTTTGCCGATGTTTACTCAGATGACGCCGCTGATGTGTAAATCTCACCACGCAAGTATGATTTACTTCGAGGAAGATCGCTATGAGTAAAACTTACCCCAGGGGTGTGGTTTACACAAGAGTAAATCAAATTATGTAAACCACACCGATGTGTAGTTAATACATGCCATTTGTATTGATACACATTTTCTGATCCAAAGGGTTGGATGAGAGCAAGCTGCTGCTGATTCAATCGTTTTCTAGTAGATATTTGTATGAGTTTTGTATTGTTGTGTTAAATGAATCCTATGACGATAAAAAAAATGTACTCGAAGTTCGAACATTACGTGGATACCTTCCTGCAAACGCAGGACTCCTTCAGCTTGCTTGTCCTTTTTGAGGTATATAGCATTGCATCACCTATATGCAAGCGCTGAACAATACACATCATGGCAAAACAATTTCCTATTTCTTTTTTTTATTATAAAGGTGCCAGAGTTAATAACGAATAATGCAGTGTTTTAGGACTGGATTCGTAAGCAATCACATTTATGCCGCATTCGTTTCGAACCTTGTTTAGCTGTGGAGTACAAAACACAACGGGCTCGGGCAAGTGCACGTAAAGTTAAACCCAATGCACGTATTTTATCTACCGCGCAATGTACTTGGGTCGGTTAAACCGTTGAGGAGGCAAACTTTTATGTAAATCCATTCACATTAAGCATTTAAATGTCTAGCCAAAGTTAATTCAATTGGAAAATGATAAGCGTTCTACGCCAAAACAACGGTACTTCGCACATTTATTTGGTAGGTACATACCTACTTAAATGCTTTTCCTTCTTCTTTATTTATTTTGAATATACTTCTTCAATTACTTTGAAATGTTCCTTGTATAATGTTACTATGGATTTGGTTTAGCTCAAACAGAATTGTTTTCCATTGATAAAAAGTGTTCAAAAATTGCTCTTCACTTTGGTCGCCCATGCGCTTGGCATTTCATAGAAACAATCCATTTGTGACGTCCCCCATTTCTGGTGCAGTTTGTTTCTACTATTTGAATATAACAACAAAATGCTAACAAGTAACATCACTTAATTATTTGCTGACATTGGTCTACATGAGCTTTAACATATTGCATCACTTCATTTTAAGCATATGAAAATTGCTCTTAACTTTGGTCACCCATACACTTGGTAGGTATTTTAACAGATGCCAATTTTGGTCCAGTTTGATAAAGCAGTTTTATCACCAAACATGATTTGAATCAGGGGTTTGACTTGCTACTTGTTCATGTCACCTGGCCTACCACCTATATCAGAATGCATAATGTCAAAAGTAAAATTAGTTTTATTGGGCTATCAAATGACCAAGACCCAACTGCTAAGCAGTTCCTAAATTATTACCTTCTGTCCAGTGGCATCACTGCCAAATTTTGAGTGGATGGGCCAGGGGTTTAACAATTCTGTGAATCTGGAGGGCCTGACTCCAGCTGGAGTGATCCTGGGGAGCCTGACCCCCCCCCCCTGCCCAGGCCCTCCAGTGATTACGCCCCTGATTCAACCCTACTTGGGTGCCATACTGTGTCAAATGTAAAGTTGTCTATTAAGTTGAGAAATGGCATGGACACTGCACATCTGCTGCTAATAAAAAATATTTAATTGAGTCATGGGAAGGCAGCATAACCCTTAGCTACATTCCATCTGAGGAGTACATAATTAGATGCCAGAACTTAATCAATATATGAAAACTAGTTTAAGCTACCTTACTTCCATGCATCACTAAGATTGTCACCATCACACTGAACATTTTTCCAGTGAGCACCAGCCTGTCGGGAGGGCTCCGTTGCAGCCCATACAATGTCTCAGCGACCTGCTGGAGGCGGGGATGGGTCGGCCGGGCTCCAGGCCAGCCTCTCCTCGCTGACGCTGTCCGACGGGCTGCTGAACGTGGCGCATCTGTGTGACAGCAGCTCCCACACCAGCACCGACTACTCCTCCGACTGGACGGACGTCACCTGGGAGCCGGCTGAGCAGGAAGACTACACCACGGACAGCACGCTGACCTCCGGCGGCGGTGACTGGACCGGCCGCCCCGCCTCCCGGCACGGCGGGCACGGCGGGAACGCCCGGAGTGGCGGCTACGGCGGCCACGGCCTCAGCACCGTGTACGAGGACAGCGACAGCGGCGCCACGCTGCGCGCGGCGCGCGGCGATGACGCCAGCAGCGTGGTGTCATGCTGGTCCGACTTCGTCTCCGACGACGACGACTACCTGACGGCCGACGACGGCGGCTCGGTCGGCTCCGCGCCCGGCGCGTCGCCCGAGGCCGAGCTGGTGCGGCGACTGCGCGAAGTCGGCGACGACCCGGGCCCGGTGACCAGCAGCACGGTGGCGCTGTACCGCCGCCGGCTGGCGCGTCTCGAGGCACGCGCCGCCAACTTCTCGCCTGAGCTGGACGCCGCCCTCGCCGGCGCCGCGCCGCCACCGCCGGCGCTCGAGGAGGCGGCGTTTGGAGGGGCGGCGCCTGCCGGCGCCCCAGCCCGCCGCTCCTGTTTTAACTACCTGCTGCTGGACCCGCGCGTGACGAACCGGCGGCCGGCCGGCGGCGAGCTGCCGTTTGCCGCGTTCGCCGCCGCCGTGTTCTATGTCGGCAAGGGCCAGCAGAGCCGGCCGTACAGTCACCTGGTGGAGGCGGCCGGCGCCGGGCCGGACGGCAGCGCCAAGGTGGCGCACATCCGCGCCGTGTGGCGCTCCGGCGCCGGCGTGGCGCTGCTCAGCGTGTTCCACCACCGTCCGGCCGCCGAGGCGCTCACGCGCGAGGCGGCGCTCATCGACGCGCTCGGCCTGCGTAACCTGACGAACGTTCGTCGCGGCGACTATTACGGTCCGGCGCAGGCGTGGCTGACTGAGCGGCGCCGCCGGCTGGGCGTGGCGCTGCTGCACCGCGCCTGGCGCATCTACCTAGTGGAGGGCGAGACGCAGCTGCGCCCGGAGGACCTGGGCCGCTGACGGGGCCGGGCTGCGACTCTGCGAGTCGGAGGCGTCCCCTGGGACGGGCCGGTCTGGATCACTGACGGGGCGGGCGCGCAGTGCCGGGATCAGGGGTATGGACGAGGGAGGAAATCGCTCAGTCAGCGGCTGTGATTGGTCTGTGCCGATTGCAGGGAAGGCAGGTCTACTGATCGGTCTGTACCGATTGCAGGGAAGGCAGGTCTACTGATCGGTCTGAACCGATTGCAGGGAAGGCAGGTCTACTGATCGGTCTGTACCGATTGCAGGGAAGACGGGTCTACTGATCGGTCTGTACCGATTGCAGGGAAGACGGGTCTACTGATCGGTCTGTACCGATTGCAGGGAAGCCAGGTCTACTGATCGGTCTGTACCGATTGCAGGGAAGGCAGGTCTACTGATCGGTCTGTACCGATTGCAGGGAAGGCAGGTCTACTGATCGGTCTGTACAGATTGCAGGGAAGGCAGGTCTACTGATCGGTCTGTACAGATTGCAGGGAAGGCAGGTCTACTGATCGTAACAGTAGTCGGGGAATGGAGTTGATCAGACGTCCGGACTCCTCGGGTTTATATTGTTGACTTCGCTGTGATTTATAGCGCCATGGATTATTACCATTTACCATTAGCGCTGCCGCTTCTGCTTTGGATGTTTTGTTTGTATTGATTAGCACTGTGCGGCATACGCTACTAAACCACGGCTTTACTGGTATTTTACACGATACAGTAGACATTATTTAGGATCGACTAAGTTATGTAGAAGCGGCTCAATATGACGTGGAATGTTCCATAACAAGTTCATATAAGTATTAAGAGCCCATATATGCACTGCTCGACATGATTGCACTGAATGGCTGTGTCGACTACCAATTAATTTGCTTAGGCCATTGTAGCACATGCTGATGGATCTGCTGATCTTGTGATTCTCCTGAGGCTTGTGATTCGTTTACTTGGTGAGTGCATGTACCGCTCTCTGAAAGTGCGTTCAATTCCAATTGCATGCCGTATTTTTTAATGTGACGAAGACGGTCCCTTGTCCAACGCTGGAGACGTGTTGCTTGTACCGTGCTCAGTGAATTTGACCACAAATGCACGTAATGACCATCTGAATCTGATGTGCCTTACAGACACAACACGTTCACGTTCGTATTTCTTGCGGATCCGCCGTCACGAATACACTGATGTTAAGAGATGCGTGTGTGACGCCCGTTTGGAGTGAGTGCGCGATCCACGTAAAGCGGCCGTGTTGTCCGCACGGCTCATCCGTCCCGCTTCATAGTGAGCGGATTCGCGACTGATGGCGGGGGAGCGGGCGTAAAGCGGCCGTGCTGTCCGCACGGCTCATCCGTCCCGCTGCATAGAGTGAGCGGATTCACGACTGATGGCGGGGGAGCGGGAGTAAAGCGGCCGTGCTGTCCGCACGGCTCATCCGTCCCGCTGCATAGAGTGAGCGGATTCGCGACTGATGGCGGGGGAGCGGGCGTAAAGCGGCCGTGTTGTCCGCACGGCTCATCCGTCCCGCTGCATAGAGTGAGCGGATTCGCGACTGATGGCGGGGGAGCGGGCGAAAGCAGTGGCAGTGATATGACGCTTGGTCATTGTCCCAATACGACTCGGGTTGACCCAAGCCCTGTTAGTTTTGAATATTCACCGATAAAACGTATGGGCTGGTGATAATTTTATCTTTAGCATGAAGGCAAGCTGTTGAAAAGCGATTCAATTGCGGGTAGCTGGAATCTCGATTCGAAGAGAAAATATAAACGATTGAACATGGCGTTAGGTTATGATCAATTCGTTTTTGTTTTGTTTTAGGGCCCCAGCGTTATCCTTGTACCCAAGGGCGGCTCCACCTTCCGAAAGTGTGTGTGGGGGGGGGGGGGGGGGACGGAGGCACTTGGAAGTCGATTCTTTCCATGCAACGCCCATAGGCGTAATGTTAAATCCGAAAATGTTTGGGGGGGGGACGCGTCCCCCGCCTCCGCCGCCCATGCTTGTACCTATCCTTCAACAGAGTGTAGATGCTCGCAGCGCTGCAGCGCGCCATTGGACAGCAGCAGCACTCTCAGTCCTGTATCCTACATGCACCTATACACCTACTCAACCATCTTTATCCTTCTCCTTGCCCAAGGACGCAGG
>JAXIVJ010003209.1:0-47500 GCA_036785665.1 Chirona hameri | reverse complement strand
GACAGCAGGCGCAGCAGGCGGGACTGCTGTCAGAGGTGGGCAGACGGGACTGCTGTCAGAGGTGGGCAGGCGGGACTGCTGTCAGAGGTGGGCAGACGGGACTGCTGTCAGAGGTGGGCAGGCGGGACTGCTGTCAGAGGTGGGCAGACGGGACTGCTGTCAGAGGTGGGCAGGCGGGACTGCTGTCAGAGGTGGGCAGACGGTATGTAATGTACCAACATTCAAGGTCAGTGAACTCAACGGCGGATCAAGTGTGAAATAGAAAACATCAACAGGGTTGCAGCGACTACCTTCAATATACGGACAACCAATGTAAAACGCACTGCGTGATTTGGAATGATAAATGGGTGACTGGTTCGCTGCTTCGGTCAACAGTGAATCATTGGTAGAGCGCTCGACAACTGCCACCCAACCTACCATGCCACCGTTCGTCATATTTCCATCGCCAGCTCCGATCGTTGTCTTCGCCAGACCATTGAGCAGAGCACCAATTCCTCCCGGCGGTGGCGGCGGCGGCGGCGGCGGCGGCGGCGGCGGCGGCGGTGGTGGTGGAGGCGGCGGCGGGGGCGGGGGCGGGGGCGGCGCATGGCCTGGGTGCACCGGTGGCGGCTGGTGCGGCGGCTGCGGCGGCGGCGGCGGCAGCTCGTCGGCCCCAGTCGGCGGCGGCGGCGGCGGCAGGTACTCGGCCGACAGATCGTGCGGTGGCGGCGGCGGCGGCTCCGGCGAGCCCGGCCGCAGCTCATATCCCGCGTACCCGCCCAAGCCGTTCTCGGGCGGCGGGGGCGGGGGAGGCGGAGGCGGCGGCGGCGGCGGCGGCGGCGGCAGGGAGTCGCGGCCGCTGGGCAGCCGTCCGCGGCTGGGCGTGCCCTCGTGACTGGGCGGCGCCGGCGGCGGCTGGGACGGACGGCTGGAGACGGCCCGGCTGACGGAGCGGCCTGCTGGCGATCCGGCGCCGCCGCTCTCCGGACTGAGCGGCGCGTTGGACGGCCGCCGGCGCATCTCGATGGTGATTGGTCGCGGAGAGTCGTGCACAGACGTCGGCGAGTCGATGTCGTACGGAAGCTGGCGAACACAGATATAACCATCACCAACCGGTAAGCTGGGTAAGAATTACACTTTCGAAACTCATTTGAAGTTATTTCACGAGTATCGGCGTGAAAATGACAATACACCGTTTCAAACACTTCTCAAAAGTCGCACGACCTATTGAACATGTTTTTACATCTGAACATGTTTTTCCAACAAAGTAACCATGACATTCTTTTACTTTCCTAAAGGTTTCCTTTAAAGTGATAACCTCAAGCAAAACATCTTCTTTAACTTCCCAAAATGCATCTCTCCCTGAGCCGGGCACGGCTCGCCTCCGCCTGGCGGCCGGGCGGTGGACCGTCCGGAGTGGGCCGTGGCCCGGATGTCTTACCGGCTGCGTGGGTGACGTCTGGTGCGAGGCGCCGCCGTTCGGCCTGCCCGGCGGCGGCTGCGGCTGCTGAGGGCTGATGTACTCGCCGTGCTCCTCCGCCATCTGACGGTGACGCTCGCGGGTGTTCTGCGCCTGGCGGACTCGCTTCTTGTGGCGTACGCCACCGCCGCTGCCGCCGCCCCCGCCGCCCGAGGAGGTATCGTGGCGCGGCCGGTGAGGCTGGAACAGCACGGGGAGCCAAACGAGTCAGACGGAGTCAGACGGGGTCAGACGGGTCAGACGGGTCAGACGGGTCAGACGGGTCAGACGGGGTTAGACGGGTTAGACGGGTTAGACGGGTTAGACGGGTTAGACGGGTTAGACGGGTTAGACGGGTCAGACGGGGTCAGACGGGGTCAGACGGAGTCAGACGGAGTCAGACGGAGTCAGACGGAGTCAGACGGAGTCAGACGGAGTCAGACGGAGTCAGACGGAGTCAGACGGAGTCAGACGGAGTCAGACGGAGTCAGACGGAGTCAGACGGAGTCAGACGGGCGAGTCCCGCGGCCAGTGTGAACACACAGATCACCGATCACCTATCCGGCGGCCAGTGTGAACACACAGATCACCGATCACCGACCCGGCGGCCAGTGTGAACACACAGATCACCGATCACCGACCCGGCGGCCAGTGTGAACACACAGATCACCGATCCGGCGGCCAGTGTGAACACACAGATCACCGATCACCGACCCGGCGGCCAGTGTGAACACACTGATCACCGATCACCGACCCGGCGGCCAGTGTGAACACACAGATCACCGATCCGGCGGCCAGTGTGAACACACAGATCACCGATCACCGATCCGGCGGCCAGTGTGAACACACAGATCACCGATGGTGATCTGTGTCGGTGATCTGAGTGTGAACACACAGATCACCGATCTGTGTGTTCACATCAGATGTGATCTGTGTGAACACACAGATCACCGATCACCGACCCGGCGGCCAGTGTGAACACACTGATCACCGATCACCGACCCGGCGGCCAGTGTGAACACACAGATCACCGATCCGGCGGCCAGTGTGAACACACAGATCACCGATCACCGATCCGGCGGCCAGTGTGAACACACAGATCACCGATGGTGATCTGGATCGGTGATCTGAGTGTGAACACACAGATCACCGATCCGGCGGCCAGTGTGAACACACAGATCACCGATCACCGATCCGGCGGCCAGTGTGAACACACAGATCACCGATCCGGCGGCACACAGAGCTGACTGACTGTCGGACAGCCGAGGCCGGCCTGGATGGTAGTCAGAGCCACAGGGCCGGGCAGGGGGACAGCCGAGGCCGGCCTGGATGGTAGCCAGAGCCGCAGGGCCGGGCAGGAGGACAGCCGAGGCCGGCCTGGATGGTAGCCAGAGCCGCAGGGCCGGGCAGGGGGACAGCCGAGGCCGGCCTGTATGGTAGTCAGAGCCGCAGGGCCGGGCAGGGGGACAGCCGAGGCCGGCCTGGATGGTAGCCAGAGCCGCAGGGCCGGGCAGAGGGACAGCCGAGGCCGGCCTGGATGGTAGCCAGAGCCGCAGGGCCGGGCAGGGGGACAGCCGAGGCCGGCCTGGATGGTAGCCAGAGCCGCAGGGCCGGGCAGGGGGACAGCCAAGGCCGGCCTGGATGGTAGCCAGAGCCGCAGGGCCGGGCAGGGGGACAGCCAAGGTCGGCCTGGATGGTAGCCAGAGCCGCAGGGCCGGGCAGGACAGCCGAGGCCGGCCTGGATGGTAGTCAGAGCCGCAGGGCCGGGCAGGAGGACAGCCGAGGCCGGCCTGGATGGTAGCCAGAGCCGCAGGGCCGGGCAGGGGGACAGCCGAGGCCGGCCTGGATGGTAGCCAGAGCCGCAGGGCCGGGCAGGAGGACAGCCGAGGCCGGCCTGGATGGTAGCCAGAGCCGCAGGGCCGGGCAGGGGGACAGCCGAGGCCGGCCTGGATGGTAGCCAGAGCCGCAGGGCCCGGCAGGGGGACAGCACAGGCCGGCCTGGATGGTAGCCAGAGCCGCAGGGCCCGGCAGGGGGACAGCCGAGGCCGGCCTGGATGGTAGCCAGAGCCGCAGGGCCGGGCAGGACAGCCGAGGCCGGCCTGGATGGTAGCCAGAGCCGCAGGGCCGGGCAGGGGGACAGCCGAGGCCGGCCTGGATGGTAGCCAGAGCCGCAGGGCCGGGCAGGAGGACAGCCGAGGCCGGCCTGGATGGTAGCCAGAGCCGCAGGGCCGGGCAGGGGGACAGCCGAGGCCGGCCTGGATGGTAGCCAGAGCCGCAGGGCCCGGCAGGGGGACAGCACAGGCCGGCCTGGATGGTAGCCAGAGCCGCAGGGCCCGGCAGGGGGACAGCCGAGGCCGGCCTGGATGGTAGCCAGAGCCGCAGGGCCGGGCAGGGGGACAGCCGAGGCCGGCCTGGATGGTAGCCAGAGCCGCAGGGCCGGGCAGGGGGACAGCCGAGGCCGGCCTGGATGGTAACCAGAGCCGCAGGGCCGGGCAGGGGGACAGCCGAGGCCGGCCTGGATGGTAGCCAGAGCCGCAGGGCCCGGCAGGGGGACATCACAGGCCGGCCTGGATGGTAGCCAGAGCCGCAGGGCCGGGCAGGGGACAGCCGAGGCCGGCCTGGATGGTAGCCAGAGCCGCAGGGCCGGGCAGGGGACAGCCGAGGCCGGCCTGGATGGTAGCCAGAGCCGCAGGGCCGGGCAGGGGACAGCCGAGGCCGGCCTGGATGGTAGCCAGAGCCGCAGGGCCGGGCAGGGGACAGCCGAGGCCGGCCTGTATAGTAGCCAGAGCCGCAGGGCCGGGCAGGGGGACAGCCGAGGCCGGCCTGGATGGTAGCCAGAGCCACAGGGCCGGGCAGGGGGACAGCCGAGGCCCGTCTGGATGGTAGCCAGAGCCGCAGGGCCCGGCAGGGGGACAGTCGAGGCCGGCCTGGATGGTAGCCAGAGCCGCAGGGCCGGGCAGGGGGACAGCCGAGGCCAGCCTGGATGGTAGCCAGAGCCGCAGGGCCGGGCAGGGGGACAGCCGAGGCCGGCCTGGATGGTAACCAGAGCCGCAGGGCCGGGCAGGGGGACAGCCGAGGCCGGCCTGGATGGTAGCCAGAGCCGCAGGGCCCGGCAAGGGGACAGCACAGGCCGGCCTGGATGGTAGCCAGAGCCGCAGGACCCGGCAGGGGGACAGCACAGGCCGGCCTGGATGGTGGCCAGAGCCGCAGGGCCCGGCAGGGGGACAGTCGAGGCCGGCCTGGATGGTAGCCAGGGCCGCAGGGCCGGTCAGGGGGACAGCCGAGGCCGGCCTGGATGGTAGCCAGGGCCGCAGGGCCGGGCAGGGGGACAGCCGAGGCCGGCCTGGATGGTAGCCAGAGCCGCAGGGCCGGGCAGGGGGACAGCACAGAGGGTCGTGTCGCTTCTACGGTGTCCGTAAACACTGTATTTCGAACAAATGAGATTGAGTGTGCACAACTACATGGCTCTATTCCAGCAAGGGGTTCCTGATAAGTATGTGAAATGTGTATATGCGCATAAGATGGCTTTGTAAGAGTCAGCTGTTGAACGGTTACAGGCCTTGCATATTGTGTGTGTTTTACAATTCCCTTTATTAAAGTGTTGAGCGTTAACTGCGCCACACTGTGCTAAGCTGGGTCAAACGGTGACAATCTGACACCTAGTGACGCGATGATGTCACAAACTGTGACGCGCTGTAATACATTGTAAAATAATACACTGGATTTTGTCAAGGTGAACCAGCGTCTGACATACTGACATGTTTTGTCACGCTGTGATGCCCGTGAGATGACAGATGTGACACAATGTGACAAACCGCGACACAATGTCATACACTGCCACTGTAACACGGCATCAGCTACTGTGACACTGTGACACACTGATGTACGAGGATGCACAACATGAGGAGGCTCGCAGCTGAGACGCACATTCGCCAGCTGTCTCGGATTGAGACAGATTGTGGCCGACACTGTGATCCATTCCACGCGCTGCGGCATGCTGCAATACTTTGTCAAACACCGAGGCACACGCGGCCAACGACTGTCTGTTGCAGCTAACTTGCCGGACTGGCCGACAATGCCCCTATATTCTGCGGTGGCCATATACAACTGTAACCGACCTTACTAGCGTAAGAAAAAATGATAATCCTTCAAACTTATGCGAGGTCAGCTAATGCAAGTTGAACTGCACCCTGATGTGCTGATGTGCTGATGTTATCACTGCTGGGACATTATGGCCCACAGATACAACTCCTTCAACGCTGTCAGCCGGATCAACCACTATCATGGTGTGTCATATCCGGCACTAGCATTCGAGGTTTAGTTCAACCAGTTGCCAATAGGTGGACGCACCGTCGCAGTGTTTCACGAAAATAAAACCCACTAAATATTAACTATTTGGTTTTCAACTTAGGTAAATTATGTTAAATTTGATGAGATGCTCCTTACTCATTGCGTTTGAAAGTGTTATTCGTCCTTAATTGACAAAATCATTGTTTACGCTAATATAAGAACCAGCTAATATCTGCGTTCAGTTGTAAGAGAAGCGTTATAGTAACCTTGAGCGAAGCATTGCATGCAATCAGCCTGGCAAAGCGACCACGGTATCGAAGGTGGAGGGCTCAAACTTAGTTGGTTTGGTACTAGAAGTGTCTTCTTTCAGGAGGCAAATAACTTTTTTTTTATATCATCCTTACTTTTTAAGATGTTTGGTATTGCGCCGCCGTTCACCCTAAATCAGGCGCCGTTCATCCTAAATCAGGCGATTTCCCGAGATTTAACATTGCAAATAAACCAATAAATTTATCTTAAAATGTCTCAAACTGCGTCGGCGGTGGTGTCAGGTCTGCACATTGCATAATCTAACAGAATCCAGAGAACATATTTGCTACTCCTTACAGTTTTGTTTCTGCTAGACTTTGAAATGTGCAGTTTTATACCGAAAACCCAATGGCAGCAGGCCCGGACGGGCGCTCCGCCGCCCGGCGCTAGTTCCGCGTATGGCACACCATGTGTACGGATGAGAGGTGGTGAATACATGCTTATATGAACAACCTAACAATTACACACTGGCTATGGGGCTGTTCCAGCGCCCTCAACCGGATTAGGTTGAGGCATGGCCGGTGGAGGTGCGGTGGAGCGGCGCGCGGCAACGAGCGGTAGAGACTCGGTGGAATTATCAGCTGTTGGCCATCATTTGTTTGGGTCGAAACGTGACATTTCTTCTCCGCTGTAATACAGCCATTCTGTTATTCCTAGAAGTGTTGCGTTTTACCGTGAGTGTCGGAAATTTGTTCAGGAATTTTTATCCACCGTACTCTTCCATTGCGTTCTTGAGAAGGTAATCAGTCAAAAGTAGACCATTTTACATTTCCCCAAACAAAAACTGTCAACAAATACAACCAAGAGATTCAATGCAAAAACTGGTATTGGCCTGTCCACAATGCTCTTCGCTAATGGCGCCGAAAAATGTTTACAAAAGTTTGTCACTGGTGCGCCATAGCTGCCGTAATCCGACTTTGCCCGATCTCATCCGCCCGACGAGCGGTTGATATTTTCTTATCCGGTTGAGGTTGGTGGAGGCTCAACCGATTTTAGTTGAGGCGCGGGAACGGCCGGTGGAGAAAATAAAGCCTCAACCTAATCCGGTTGAGGGCGCTGGAACAGACCCTATGTCCGCCCCTGTAGGTCAGTTGGGAGAGCGCCGGACTTCTGACCTCACCCGGTAGTGGCAGCCCGGGTTCGAGTCGCTTCGGCGCTCGCTATGTGCCCCTGACTGGGATGGCCTGTGGCCGGTGGCAGCGATCACACTCAAGGTCAGTTGACGTCAGAGGGCGGGGCGGATCGTGTCCAGGTATGTCGCGCGCGAGGACAGAGGCTGGGAAGCGGCGCCTCCTTTTTAGCGTTGCACAGCAGTACAACAGGCTGCCGCCAGAGGTCCGTCTTCTGCCACTGAGAGCTTTTAAACGTGCGGTACATGACCTTTTAGTAGTATGATGTGAGTTAGTTTGTCTTTTCGAATGCATATATATCAGTGAGTGACTGACTTATGTATGCTTGAGTGTGCGATATGCTTGTTGTGTATGCTTTGTGTTGTGTGTGCGTACGTGTGCATGTGTGTTTGTGAGTGTGGGGATTTGTCTCTGATTTATTGTCTATGATCTTATTGTGTGCAATGTGCTGAGTGTCGTTTTTAACATTCTTCACTTACTAATTATGACTCGACACTCGGAATACCAGTGTAATATTGGAGTGTTTTAATTGTCAAATACAAATACAATATAGAATACTATGTCGGGCACGTAAAACTTTCGCTTCTAAATTCTGCCGGACGCCAGGAATTGCTTGATCGGGTGGCGGGGTCAGGGCCTGCGCAATAAGCTATGCTTAGCGCGGAGCCTGACCTCGGAAATCCATCCATTCAAAAACATTCGGACTAAATAAACAAATATATGTCTAAGGTTAAATGTAATGCTATCCACACACACAAAAAAAAAAATCATAAACACGAGTCCATTAGCATATCTGTCAACTGTGCAGTGCCTCACCTTTTTGCCCTTTTCGTTGATGAGTCGGTCATTCTCTTTCAGCATGTCTTGTTTCCACAGCTCGAAAAAATAGTCTGGATCCGTGTAGAACTTGAGACCATCTTTGCCGTCCTCTCTGCAATCCAAATGCCGCAAAGTTAACACCAGGCCGGCAGTGCAAAGCAAACTGGCCCCATTTAGCACTCAACAGATGGTTATACTGACGCAACGCGAATCTAAAGAGAATCAACAGAATCCTATGTGGGTCATTTGGCTCATTATTTGGTATTAAAGAATCAAGGACAATTAGTACTTATAGGCAGGCAAAAATCGAATTGTGCATCAAACCACAAACCACAAGAGACATGACTACGGAGTCCCGATCAGAACAACCGGCTCACGATCTCCCTACTAAAGCCACCCCCGCTTCGAAATTGCAGTATAAAACCTATCGTATTCACAATGCAGTCTAATACCACCACTCATAGAAGCAAGCACAGTCCCCCTTAGCTCCTCCCTGGGTCACCGTCACACCGTCACACGTCACACGTCATCCCGTCACACGTCACACGTCATCCCGTCACTCGTCACCCGTCACACCGTCACCCGTCACACCGTCACACCGTCACACCGTCACACCGTCACACCGTCACACCGTCACCCGTCACCCGTCACCCGTCACACCGTCACACCGTCACACCGTCACACCGTCACACCGTCACACCGTCACACCGTCACACCGTCACCCGTCACACCGTCACACCGTCACCCGTCACCCGTCACCCGTCACACCGTCACCCGTCACACCGTCACACCGTCACACCGTCACCCGTCACTCGTCACTCGTCACACCGTCACACCGTCACACCGTCACACCGTCACCCGTCACACCGTCACCCGTCACCCGTCACACCGTCACCCGTCACACCGTCACCCGTCACACCGTCACACCGTCACACCGTCACACCGTCACACCGTCACACCGTCACACCGTCACACCGTCACACCGTCACACCGTCACACCGTCACACCGTCACACCGTCACACCGTCACACCGTCACACCGTCACACCGTCACCCGTCACACCGTCACCCGTCACACCGTCACCCGTCACACCGTCACACCGTCACACCGTCACACCGTCACACCGTCACACCGTCACACGTCACACCGTCACACCGTCACACCGTCACACCGTCACACCGTCACACCGTCACACCGTCACACCGTCACACCGTCACACCGTCACACCGTCACACCGTCACACCGTCACCCGTCACACCGTCACACCCGTCACACCCGTCACCCGTCACACGTCATCCCGTCACCCGTCACCCCCCCCCCCCCCCCCCCCCCCCCCGTCCCCCTACACAACTGCCTTAGTTCAATTAGCTTCGCTTCATTGATTGCACCGATCTGTGGCTGAAACAGGTAGCCCGACCTCGGCCCAACACGTTGTGACTGACAGGTCCGACTAAGACGCGGCAGTTCACTCGACTCGAGTTCCTTTGGTTTACACATCCACTTCAGCCGCTTGGTACTGCTCTGCACGATCCCAGTACACTCCCACAACAAGGAGACATTGACCTCCGATATCGAGTCAGTGACCCCAACAAGAACCGCACAAGCGTTACTACTTGGACACAAAGTCTGCACCCCAGTTGGCAACATACATTTAGCGTCGTAGCGTGTTTGTGTGGGGGGGGGGGGGCGCCCACCTGAAGCAGTTGAGCTGTTCCAGCGGGGGCGGCCGGTCACAGCTGAGGTACGTCTCCCGCATGGCGGCCGGCATGCTCTCTCGACTGAACACGGCCTGGTCCTTCACCACCTGCGACCGGAACGCCTTCCGCATGTGGATATCCTGCAGCGACACTGCGGCACACACATACACAGGGTGGAGAGGTCAGCGACACTGCGGCACGCACAGACACAGGGTGGAGAGGTCAGCGACACTGCGGCACGCACAGACACAGGGTGGAGAGGTCAGCGACACTGCGACACACACAGACAGACACCGGGTGGAGAGGTCAGCGACACTGCGGCACGCACAGACAAACACAGGGCGGAGAGGTCAGCGACACTGCGGCACGCACATACAAACACAGGGTGGAGAGGTCAGCGACACTGCGGCACGCACAGACAAACACAGGGTGGAGAGGTCAGCGACACTGCGACACACACAGACAGACACAGGGTGGAGAGGTCAGCGACACTGCGGCACGCACAGACAAACACAGGGTGGAGAGGTCAGCGACACTGCGGCACGCACAGACAAACACAGGGTGGAGAGGTCAGCGACACTGCGGCACGCACATACAAACACAGGGTGGAGAGGTCAGCGACACTGCGGCACGCACAGACAAACACAGGGTGGAGAGGTCAGCGACACTGCGGCACGCACAGACAAACACAGGGTGGAGAGGTCAGCGACACTGCGGCACGCACATACAAACACAGGGTGGAGAGGTCAGCGACACTGCGGCACGCACAGACAGACACAGGGTGGAGAGGTCAGCGACACTGCGGCACGCACAGACAAACACAGGGTGGAGAGGTCAGCGACACTGCGGCACGCACAGACAAACACAGGGTGGAGAGGTCAGCGACACTGCGGCACGCACAGACACAGGGTGGAGAGGTCAGCGACACTGCGACACACACAGACAGACACGGGGTGGAGAGGTCAGCGACACTGCGACACACACAGACAGACACAGGGTGGAGAGGTCAGCGACACTGCGGCACGCACAGACAAACACAGGGTGGAGAGGTCAGCGACACTGCGACACACACAGACAGACACAGGGTGGAGAGGTCAGCGACACTGCGGCACGCACAGACAAACACAGGGTGGAGAGGTCAGCGACACTGCGGCACGCACAGACAAACACAGGGTGGAGAGGTCAGCGACACTGCGGCACGCACAAACACAGGGTGGAGAGGTCACCGACCGATGATAGCACACGGGCAAGGACGGGTGGAGCGGTCACCGACAGATGGCGGTGCAGACAGACACAGAGTACATCGGACACCGACAGATGGCAGCACACGGGCAAGGACGGGTGGAGCGGTCACCGACAGATGGCGGTGCAGACAGATACAGAGTACATCGGACACCGACAGATGGCAGCACACGGGCAAGGACGGGTGGAGCGGTCACCGACAGATGACAGTGCAGACAGACACAGAGTACATCGGACACCGACAGATGGCAGCACACGGACAAGGACGGGTGGAGCGGTCACCGATAGATGGCGGTACAGACAGACACAGAGTACATCGGACACCGACAGATGGCAGCACACGGACAAGGACGGGTGGAGCGGTCACCGATAGATGGCGGTACAGACAGACACAGAGTACATCGGACACCGACAGATGGCAGCACACGGACAAGGACGGGTGGAGCGGTCACCGATAGATGGCGGTACAGACAGACACAGAGTACATCGGACACCGACAGATGGCAGCACACGGGCAAGGACGGGTGGAGCGGTCACCGACAGATGGCGGTGCAGACAGACACAGAGTACATCGGACACCGACAGATGGCAGCACACGGGCAAGGACGGGTGGAGCGGTCACCGACAGATGGCGGTGCAGACAGACACAGAGTACATCGGACACCGACAGATGGCAGCACACGGGCAAGGACGGGTGGAGCGGTCACCGACAGATGGCGGTGCCGACAGACACATAACAGTCATAGACGAGCGAAAAACACACATTGGTGGAGTGCAACAGCCGTATCAATTGCAGTATCGATAGTCACTACGTGTTACGGTCAGAGACACTACAATAGAGGTGTACAGTCGGGCGGTTAAACCGCGGTTGACCGCGATTGACCGCGGTTAATCGCGGTTACGGGCGATTACGGTGCGTTTTCCGCTCAAGGTCACGTTTACGGGCGGTTACGGTTGCATGAGGTTGCGGTGACGGGCGGTTACGGTTGCACGAGGTTACGGTTGCGTTGATTTTATTCCGCGGCTGAATTTTTGACGTTAAAGGGAAATAATCACCCTTTCCTACAAAAATGGAGTTATTACTTGAAATCCACAGACGAGACCAAAATATATTGTAAATTGATCACATTTTGCATATAAACATTCCTACCGAAAGATATTTTAAAGTTAAAGTTGATGAGCGTTCCACGCTTATAACGGTCGGTACTCAGCAAGTACTCGGTAACGAATTCACTGTCAGAGCTCAAATTAGCCTGCCTACGCATTATGTATCATGAAGACATATCATAAGTTTCGTGCAATCTATCTTTTAAGAATATGTACGACACTTGTATGAACAATCAACAAGCATTTTAAAAAGTGCATTGAAATCGACAGTTTAGTTTGGACCAGGACGGCGAGATATTTAGTGTTCTCGACTCATTTTTTGTTTAAATAAATGTAATGTTTCTCCCATTAATTTTCACCATACAGGTATTCAATACACTACAATGCGCACATGGAAGATTTATCTGAACCGTTTTCCCCATAATCGATCAATAAACATTTCAGAAAACCGTGATGCATTCAGCTGATTAATTTGGCCCCTACGACGACGCATTAATCGTGTGTTATGACCGCACATTCCCGCGGGGATTCCAGGGAATCCACGGGAAAGCTCGCCTGGGATTGGCTGGCCGTGCCGGAATCCCCGGATTCCCCAGGGAGTCCGGGGATTCCGGCACGGCCAGAACACGGCATTAGTGTATGCCATTTGTTGAGAGGTAATTTAACGAGAGGCATTCAACGTTGAACAGATTGAAACAAAAGCACCAGATATGTCGCGCTATCAATAGTGGAGGGAAAACACCGATCATGAACTCCGAAAGAAGTATGTGTACTTCTTTCTCAAATTTCCCCAAATTTAATTTTCGAAAAAGAAAAAGTTGACATTCCACTTTTAAATTGAAACGCGATCAATTTGATACCATACATGTTGCATAACATAATGCAGAAAAATAAATCAAAAAGTGAATATTTCCCTTTAAAATACAAACAATAAAGATGACTGCGTAGACCTCGCAGAAAAGAGAAAGTTCTGTCACACATTAAATATATAATTTCCGTTCAATCGAACAGGCATCAACACAGAAACTACGCGGGTAACGGCATGGAAGCTACACGAAAGTTATGTTACCAAGATTATTCACATTTTTGTGAATACTTTTTAATTATTACGTGCCTGAAGCTCTTCAGTCTCCACGCATTTGACCTATTTCACCAATCACCCTTTTCCAGTTGACTTATTATGCTAAAAATGACACTGTTATTGAACACTCAACAGGTACGTTTGTTACGTTTTGAAAAGTAAAACCATTATTGGTACATGCGGTTACAGGCGGTTACAAAAATCGTTCGCTGCGGTTACGGGCGGTTACGGATTTGAGCCTTACGATTACGGGCAGATTTGAGCCCTACGATTACGGGTGGTTACGGATTCGATCCCCACGGTTACGGGCGGTTGCGGTTGCTATTTGTTTAACCTGTCCACCTCTACACTACAATGTGCACATGGAAACCGCCACCGATCACCGCTGATGAGCCGTATCCTGTGCCACAACCGCAGCTAGAGGGAAGCAACCGCAAGTCACACATGTATCGCTACAATGAACAGAACACGCCTACATTGTAAAAGAGACCCGAGGCTGATGTAGCGAGGCTGATGTAGGTAAGAGTATTCAAATGGTAAGGTAGTTGTGCAGTTAGAATAAACATTAGTTAAGTTTGCTCGCATCCGAGACAACTTTTGAATGATGACGTCGATGTTTTCTGAAACAGCAGGCCGGCAATCACGGTCGGAGCATGATGGTCGGCACTTAATGATGACACTGATATCAACTAAATAGCGGCATGATATACATTCACAGGTCATTTTAAATGTATAGGGAAACAAGGAAATGGGTATTTAATGGTCTGTTCGAAACTTAATGCCCACATAAATATAACCATGTCATCTGTAATTGCCATTCTACATAGCTGCGATCATTTACATTGAAAGCTATTAATTACCTACCAAAAATGATATGCCTTAACTTGCCATTTAAAACAAGCTCTTTCTGTACATAATTCGTTGAAAGGAGCAACACAGACTGAGCACCCATGGTAGTAGGAAGACCTGTTGTAGATCCACTGCATAATATATATTTAATATATTCAATCGCCCACCAATCGTCTTCACAACAGCGTCTATTCCAACATCCACTTACCGTCCCCTCCCACAGTGCTGTCTGCTCGTCACACCGGCCCCCAACACACACCCGTCACACCGGCCCCCAACACACACCCGTCACACCGGCCCCCAACACACACCCGTCACACCGGCCCCCAACACACACCCGTCACACCGGCCCCCCAACGCACACCCGTCACACCGGCCACCAACACACACCCGTCACACCGGCCACCAACACACCCCGTCCGCACTCCTGCCCGTCCCAGCTCTCCCGACTCACCCTCCTCCACGGTGCTGTCCAGTCGGGTGACGCGGTCGGCCAGGCTGTCGATGCGCAGCTGGAGCCCGTTGGAGCGGTGTGCCAGCCGCTCGGCATCGCGGAACAGCTCGCCGAACATGTCCTCGGCGTGGCGCGACAAAGACGACAGCTGGCGCACCACATTGGAGAGCGTGCCGTTGGTGACGGCCTCGAGCTCGCTGGGCAGCGTGGTGTCGGGCGGCAGCGTGCCGCGGCACACATCCGCCGGCTCCAACAGACGTTTCAGGAACGGCATCACTCTGCAGACGAGCACGTGTAGAGCACATAGGGTCAATGACAACAGACGCTTCTGGAACGGCATCGCTTTGCAGACGGGCACGTGTAGAGCACATAGGGTCAATGACAACAGACGCTTCTGGAACGGCATCGCTTTGCAGACGGGCACATGTAGAGCACATAGGGTCAATGACAACAGACGCTTCTGGAACGGCATCGCTCTGCAGACGCGCACGTGTAGAGCACATAGGGTCAATGAGCCAGACTTGAGTACATAACCTGACCACTCGCTATTGCAGGTGTATCTGAAACAGCATGTCTGCTCGCAGAGAAACTGTAGCTAGTTGACTTGCATAACCATATGTAATCATGCAGTCATGAGTCATGACAAAGAATGAAGGTGATGCAGGATGACTTTGGGGGTTTTAGGGTACCTACATCAACTGCCAGGGTCACAATATCATATGTGAAACCTGGGAGCATACAAACTGGATCATGACATATCAATATGCATCCATCCAATCCAATCCATTCATCCAATCCAGGGCTGTGGAGTCAGTCAGTGATTTGACTTTGTTCGCTTTGATTCTGTTGCCATTCAAAGAGTTTCCATCATGATGGCATGGTAGGCATAATATATCATGGTGGGTGTAATATAAACCAGTGTGTCGTCCGATGCAAATCCAAAATGACACCCCAATCAATTTAATGCAATGATCACAAGAAATTAACTAAAAAAACTGTTAAGGGAATGTGTCTACTGACAGCTTATTTGGGGTTTGCACAAGAATTGTAGAAAATAATTTTATAAATAGAACCATGCCTTTCATTTCTCCCAATTCGCCCTAGTTGCTTACATATTTTGAAGACCCCAAGACAAGCCTAGTAGGACCCAAGTTATTGGTAGGCCCAGAGATCTACCGATAACGTGGGGCCTAATGGGCTTGAACATGTGCATGTTGATAACCCACTCAGAGACCATCCTACTTCCTATGTCCTTTGATCATGATCTGACAGTATGAATAAGATGGTCAAGCTTATCCAAGGTGTCATTTGCAGCCAAAAGTGCAGTGGCTCACAAATCAAGTGCATGGACAGAAGCATGAGGATTTTAAGCTGTGGACATTGACTCCCTGCATAACTGCACAGTCAACTGAAGCAGTAATTAGGCCCACAATTCACATCAAAGTCCTCCTCCTGCATTATATCAGGCACAACCCCTCAATACTTGCTACTACCAAGAATGTGGGCGCCATATAACCAGCGCAGTTGTGGTACCCTAAAGCACCAATCATCATCATCACCATCACCATCACCATCACCATCACCATCACCATCACCATCACCATCACCATCACCATCACCATCACCACCATCACCATCACCACCATCACCACCACCACCATCATCACCATCATCACCATCATCACCATCATCACCATCATCACCATCATCACCATCATCACCATCATCACCATCATCACCATCATCACCATCATCACCATCATCACCATCATCACCATCATCACCATCATCACCATCATCATCATCATCATCATCATCATCATCATCATCATCATCATCATCATCATCATCATCACCACCACCACCACCACCATCACCACCATCATCATCACCAACATAATCATACTACCAAGATGAGACGACTCCTGGGAATGGCTGAATGATGAGTGTAAGGTGGCTCTGTTGCTGAACTGACAGTGTACTATTCCATCTTCCCTCCAATTTCAGAACAAGGAAAACATACCAACTTTGCTGACAGGATGATCACATGCACACCCCATTTTCAGCCATCTGATCTGTTTATAGTGAAATCATGGCAGAATTAATATTGCGTATAGTATGTGTGACAAACTAAGTTGGGGGAAACTATGGTCAAATTTTCCATTTAAAGAAGCCTTCCATTTTGGAACAGTTTCTATAAATGGGAACACACTTTCCAAAAATGGAAAAGCTTGAATTCAAGATGGCAGCTCTAAAGCTGCAGTATTGGCCAGCTGGAGCAAGGATCCTCTAATTTGTCATATATGGGAATGCTTACATCATCAGCATTCCCATTTTTGGGGGGAAAGCGCATTCAATCTATAGAAGGAATTTTTACAAATGGAAAGTTTCAAAAATGGAAATTAGTTCATAGGTCAACCAAACTGTTAAAGCATTTAAACATGTTTTGGTCATAGAGTTTAGTGCTTGTGCGAGGAACATATTTGATATAATTAATAAACTAAAAAACATATTTGAACCTCTTGTGTCCAGAGGTTCAAATATGTTATAATAATAACATTTGGATAACATTGGATTTTCACATTTTCGAGGAAAAGGTCATGTTTTTTAGTTTATTAATTATATGTTTTGGTCATCAATAAATTACTAGAGGGATGACCTTCAGACACTCACAATTCACAAACAAACTTCAGCAACTGATAATTTCAACCTGCTTAGGGTTCATAAATTATTTTTAGCAGCACAACCATGCTTGGTTTGTTAACTATACAATGGTTCTGGACACAAGAGGTTCAAATATCTCCAAATATGCACAGGTACTTTGTACAATATAGCTTCCTTATTCCTGGTTTTAAAAAAATAGGAAGGTAATTAATGTCTGCCAGACAGATTTGCCTCCATCCTCAAATTCCAGCAATGCCAATGCTTCTAATCCACCAGAATTGATTGTTTTCTACACATGAAAAGTGAAAACTGACACTTAATATTAACACATCATTATGTTGTTTTTGGATGCATTCATTCTGGAATTTCCCAAATAATATGCCATGTTGAAGCAGAAACTTGGGCTGTGTTCTTTTGCATGAGGTTCCTTGAGTACTGTGCATGAAGCATCAAAGCTATGAACTGCTGCTGACATCACAATGACGTCTGCATGTTGCTGTATTGTGCTATGATGATGATTTGGGCTTTAGGGTGCATCAGCAACTCGGGCTATGTGGCGCCCATATATTGTGCTATGTACTGTGCGTCTTGTGACACAGTCGAGTTCAACCCCTAGAGCATGTCATGCCTTCTCCCAAAGCTTCTCATCCCTGTCGCTGACTGGTCAACAGGCCGTCCTCACCAATCCTTACTGCAAAGAACATGGCCTTGGTTTTTGCATAATTAAGAGGGTGTAATTTTCCCAAAAGAAGGCAAAAACCATGCTCAAAGCACTTCGATAACATCTAAACAAATGAAGGGAGCAAGGGAAATCCAAAAATGTGTAGGTACCTACCTACTTGAATGTGTTTTCAAAACCAGGAAAGTTGACCTTTCCTTTTCATTTTTAACAGTTAAGAACGCATTTGAAGATTTTCAGTTCGTCTCCCACAGTTGATAAGCCTCACTTCCCCCGCGGTACTTTGACTACTTTGACTTTCCCGTACACATCCGCACACAATCGGGCGCGCCCAAGGCCCTATAAGAAGGTAGAGTCATCCGGCGACTTGACCGAATCAGACTCAGGAGTGGTGACGTCATCTGGACGTAGAATCCCTTGCCTCTGTACAAATTAATGATAACTCGCAATTTTTGAAAGACTATATAGAGAATTTTACCGAGCCGATTTCCAACAAACAAACTCTGAAAGAAAGAACAATTTAAGTTCTCTAACTTATATAACTAACATTTTGCTCCTAAGTCACTCTTATTTTGACAGCGAAGGGGCAAATATTTTACTCATTCGCTAATGTTAAAAGGCAATATATAAGCCGCGCCACAAATGTCGGTGCGCCATAAAAAACGCATAGATGACGTCACGCCCCAGAAAGAACCACATGTCACAGTTTTTGCTTAACTAACATACGTGGTTCTTTTATTGCAGAGCAAAAAGCAAATTGAGTCTATGGCGGCTGAAGGGATGACAACCCCCTGGGCGCGCCCATATGCCCCAAGGCCGTACAAGAGAGGTAGAATCATTCAGGGATTTTGGCGCCCCAATCACATAACATTAGCGTGACGTCACTGGAGGTTTGGTCCGACTCGGCTGTCGCCGCACGCGAGTCGGTGCGAATATTTTGAACGAGATAGTTGCGCCCAAGGCCGTAGATACCAGGTAGAACCATGCCTACTGCGCAGTATCTGCGCAGACTGCCAAATGACGTCATCGGGGGCACACTTCTATCCGGGAGATAGCAGTGTACATAGTAGAACATGTACTTAGCGGACTCAATAAAATAATAATAAATATGTAAGAGGGAACAAAACCAGTTCATTCTGCTCGTAAATGAGTGTTACTTCAAAGTAATGACCATTTTAAAGGTATTTTGATGTCCCAAAGATCTATAACGGACACGGAAAGATGGTTGCAATCGACGATTTTTTTTTTCCGAAGGCAGTAACGGTGGTTAAGGGGGTAATTTGATATAAAACAGCACACTATCGGAAGGCTCATCAAATTTTGTTTGTAAATCTAACCCCTGTTTGAACTCAGAATCTGGCCATAATTGCAAAAAACCTCTTGAGTGTGCATCCACCACCTGCTGGAGGCGGATCCAACCGGCCCCTCAGATTGTTCTGCTCTCATTTCCGCACCGTGTGATATATCGCCCTGAAACCTTCTGGAACTCTTCCTGGTTCAATTTTACCTCAAAAAAAATATATCGGGGTCATGCTAGCTCAATGACCTGGGTCAATTTTAGTGAAGGCAAGTTGGCCAGATTTTCGTAAACGTTGATGAAATGCCTAGTGTTCTATGCTTTAATGACATGAATTGGACCAGAATAGTCATACATATCCTATGAATCAGTGAACAGCATCTGGTAGGCGATTGACCACTGACACCAGGGCACCAAGGTCATCTAGGTCACCAACTAAGAATTGTCCGTCGGGGAATATAAGTGCCCGAAGCACAGGTTTGCTTGCAATATAATGTTCTGACACTGCTTCGAATCGACTCTACTTCTACAATTACTCCAGAGCAGTTGCTTTTGAACCTTGATCGTGACCGCCCTGACCTGACATTTGACCCAGTGACCTCAGTGACCGTAACGTGACCTCAGGCTAGGAACATCGTGCGGCCCATCATTCGATGCAGAAACTCAAACCAAAACAATTTGGTGATTGTTACAAGCTTATATGAGCAAAATTGTGTCTTCTGAACCTAGATAAACTGTGCGTCAAGGCGAACACAGTTCGTCAGAGCACGCGCTGGTTAACGCTGGCTGGTGACGTGCTGCCGAACCTGCCTTGCTGCCCTTTTATCAGCACGCTGCCTCGCCAAGTTTTGGCGCAGCCAGCCGATACGGACGTGCAGTCGGACCCGAGCCAGTCTGCGGAGCCACGCGGAGGTCCAGCTGTGGGTGCCGACTGCTGATCACGCCCACTAGGCGTTGCTGGATACCGGCCTCCTTGCTGAAGTGACTGCCCATGATATAACAGAACTTGTCGTCATACTCTTTCACGACAGCCATCCACCAGGTCTGGGGTACATGGAGCCTGCCACGACTGATGGTTTGCAGCCACGAGCTGGGCACCGAAGCAAGGAGGGCCTCCGTCGCTTCTGACGTCGGGCAGCCAAGCGACGGGTCAACATGCTTCATCTTAAACGCGATGTACCCTGCGATGAACGCTAGACCGTCCCGCTCCAGCCCGAGGTCGCCGACAGTGGCCGCATGGTCCTGCAGCTGCCGCTCTGTTGCCATAGCGTACGCGTGGTCCACCTCCGCGATCTGGCCTTCTTCCTGATCGACGAACTGAAATGAAAAGTAATATTAACTTAGCGTGGGTGGGATGAAAACGATGCTATATAAACATACTTTAACATACATAAATGCATGTACATTGTACATCCTATTCTTACACGCTTTTTGGTGTTAACCCGCGCACTGCAGGGGGGGTGATTTCCGCCCCCCCCCCCCTCAGGTTTGTCGCAGATAGCGAAAAAATGGCGGCGCACAGCGTCGCCGGGTTTTAGCACACCTGCTGGGACATCAATTACGCACACTTTGAAAAAAAAATTGACCTCGGGTCATCTCAGGTCAGGTCACCAGACCAGGTCAAGTGACCCCCACCTCCAAAAAGTTTGCCGTTGTGCCAAAGCCAGAGTTTCTCACCGATCAGTTTGAAACTTACCGGGTGTCATGAGGGCATACGTACTTACAATTCGTTTATCTCGAAATTTTGATATCGGTGACCTAAGGTCAGGTCAATTTCGTGACCATAATTTTCATTACATGCTGAACATAGGCGTACGCCTTTCGACTGATGTAACGCAGTCCGATCGCCTTCAAGATGTCCTTCGCCCTCCAGTTGATTCGACGCCCTGTGGCCAATCGCTTCAGTTGCTGTGGACTGAAGACGCCCTCGATCTGGACATGCTGCGTGCCCTGAGTTTTCCGCTCGAGGTGGAAGAGCTGGCACCGGAGACGAGCAGTCTCACGCCGCCATTTGAGGCGTTCGGCACGGTGTTTCTCCTGAAGCTGTTGGATGCGTTTCTTCAGGCTTAGAATCTCGGACGTCTCCACTTGCGTCCTGAAAATGAAAGGTTGTCGTGTAAATTGTATGCTAAAGAAAATGCATAGCATGTCCCCCTAAGTATAGCATTAGATAGCCACACTGCTACCTAGTACCTGATGGACAGGATTCAGGTTATGGATAGGCCTTTCCCTTGTACATGCTGCATGACATGCTTTATAAGCTTCGATATTGTGCTTTAAAAGCTTTGATTGTCAATAAGCATTCACACATTCAACGAATATAAAAAACATGTTTATCCGCGGTAAAAAGGGATACCACAATTAATGTCAAGTTATACATTCAGAAGCTGGATAGAGCACTTCACTCTAGAGGACTGCCACAATGTTCCGGAGATCATTCAAAGTTTACTATAAATTTATACAATATTAGATGACAATCAACATTTTATTGAAAGGGTGCCTATACCCTTGGCCATAACATCTCTTGAAGGAATAGTCTTGTTTTAGCTGCGCTTCAATCTCCGTATCTACTGCCTTATTTGAATAGCCGTTGTTCACTAAGACCTCCTTTACTGTACAAAATTCAGAGTGTAGAAGTTCATATGTAGAGCATATCTATTATATTGCAGAGCATATCTATTAGCATATCTAGCATATCTATTATATTGCAGAGCATGTAGAGCATATCTACTATATTGCTCTTCTCACAAAGGCTCTTATCACGCTCACTTTATATTTTTGCAGGGCATTCGTTTTTTGCGTTCATTACGTCCCCTGTGTTTGTGGGCTTACGGAAAACACTAGTGGTGAATTTACCATCTCTACTATCCACTAGGACGTCTAAAAATGACAACGTTTGTCAATGCTCTTTTCAAAAGTGAAACGTAAGACAGAGTTGTTCTCCAGACTAGCTATCAAGCTTTGTAAATGTTCATTGCTCCGCACTTCTACAAACAATGTCATCTACATACCTGCAGTAGGTCGAAGGCGCAAGATTGGTATCATTTAAAGCTTTGTTCTTAACAAAACACATGCAGAAGTTAGCGAAGAGTGGCCCCAGAGGCGAACTTATTGCCACACCTTCTTTTTGCAAGTACAGTTTTCCATCTGGACCGCGAAATAGAGATTCGGTGGTGCAGGCACGTAACAGTTTCTCTAAGAGCGCTTTAGATAGCTTTAACGGAGGCAGTTTGTTGCTACGTTTATCGTATACTTCATCAAGAATGATCTTGATGGTATCCTCGACTGGAACGTTAGTGAAAAGGCTTTCCACGTCGACAGACGCTATGTCGCCCTGTGGCCTCTTAGCCCGCAAGATATCTACAAATTCTTCTACTGATTCTATAGAGTGCTGTGCTGGTATGTACGGTTTTATGAGTGTGTTAAGTCGCTTTGCTAAGTTGTAAGATGGAGTGTGAATCTGCGATATGATTGGCCTTAACAATTTGCCCGGCTTTTGTGTTTTTACATTGCCATATGCATAACCAGGAGAATACTCACCAGTTATTTTGACAAAATGTACACCGCCATTCACCGCATTAGAACTGACAATAATTCGATTCACTTTAGCCTTGAGTGCATCAGTAAGGTCTTTTTTGATAGGTTCAAACTTGCTTTCGTCTCCCAGTATGTCCTGCATTTCAGTATGTTAAGTCCAAGGTTTAGGAATTGGTGCTGCGCTTCGGTGAGATGCACAGAAGACAGATTGACGTAGCCGTGCAAAAGTTCCAAGAAACTTTCACGCATATATGGCGGTGATCTCAAACTTCGTGAGAGCTAGCAAGGCTACGTCAATCTGTCTTCTGTGCATCTCACCGAAGCGCAGCATCAATTCCTAAACCTTGGACTTAACTGCCATACTCAATCGCCCACCAATTTGACTGAGAAGAAGGCGGAGTTAGAACTTCTCTACCAAGATGTTCTCAGACTTGAAAAAGATAAGAAAGTTGAAGTTAGTCCGAATTTGCGTAATGAACTCATAGGTGAAGGCGCTAAACTACGGGGCAATTCGCAGTGAGCTAATTGACGAAAGAGCTAAGAGAGGCAGCAAAACAGCTCAGAGAAGATGAAAGAATTGGCATCCGGAAGGCCGATAAGTCTTCTGTTTTCGTCATCCTCGATCGCGATGAGTATTTACAGAAAATTCAGAACATACTGGGAGACGAAAGCAAGTTTGCACCTATCAAAGGAGACCCTACTAATGCACTTAAGGCTAAAGTGAATCGTGCTATTGTCAGTGCTAATGCGGTGAATGGCGGTGTACATTTTGTCAAAATAACTGGTGAGTATTCTCCTGGTTATGCATATGGCAATGTAAAAACACAAGCCGGGCAAACCGTTAAGGCCAATCATATCGCAGAGTCACACTCCAACTTTTAACAACTTAGCAAAGCGACCTAACACGTACGGTGGCGCTCGGCGCGCCGCGGCACCACGGCGCGTTCTCTCACGGTGTAATGTGATACCCGCCCGCCCTGGGTCTGCCGCCCTCACATCATCACCCCCATATTTATCTTTCATCAACACCTAACGGCTACCAGAATTCGGCGGGACGGGAGGGCGGGAGGGCGGGAGGGAACGGGTTGTGTTAGTCCTCGAGTAACCGATGTCATTGTACAGCTTCAAACCAACCCAAGAGACGTTTTATTGGTGGATCGCCGGCTTAAACGCGAACATTTTGAGCATACATGTGACGACGGTGGTCGTTGGAGCCGATTTAGTGGCTGTTAGTTGTATTCTACTGGTCCATATTGCACTGGGCTACAAGTGGAATGATTCAAAACTGCACCAGTCTCTATCGAGCAAGATGCATTGTGTATTTGAGTATGGGTACGTAAGCCGGTTTTTCTGGGAAATACGCACCGTCTCATTTTGAGCTCTCATTTTGAGCATCCATGTGACGACGGTGGTCGTTGGAGCCGATTCAGTGGCTGTTAGTTGTATTCTACTGGTCTATATTGCACTGGCTACAAGTGGCATGATTCAAAACCGTACCAGTCTCTATCGAGCAGGATGTATTGTATATTTGAGTATAGGTACGTAAGCCGGTTTTTCTGGGAAATACGCACTTTCTCATTAAAGAGCGCAAAAACGATTGGTGTGAGTGTGACATTGTTAGACTATGTTGATGCATTTCTGTTCAAACAGCTTACTGATCGGTCATGATAACCTGTTGTCAGATGTTCTGTCTTAGTCTTTGTAGCAAATTGTCATGCACCTGTTCGGGCATCAATTAACCACATTTTGCAATGTTTTTTACTTCGGGTCACTTCAGGTCATGTCACCAGGTCGCATTAAGTGACCCCATCTCCCCCCAAAATAACATTCGGGCCCAGGCAACAGTGTTTGTCCCGAGCAGTTTTAAACTCACATAATTGAATTAGGCTTAAGTACCTACAAATCGCATATCTTGGATTTGTGTATATCTGTGACGTAAGGTCAGGTCGGTTCCGTGACCTCCCCATTATATGTAAATATGAAAATATGCAAATCCCTCCCATTCAGAGAATACGCATTACATCAGACCAATTATTTCAGGATCATGTTTGTATAGCTCATTCTTGATGCCCCTATGCAACTGTTGCTCAGTGACCCCTACAAGGTCATCTTAGGTCAACTGAGGCCAAAACAAAACAAAGTGCTCCTTCACATTGGAAAATAACGTTGAAGAATCGCCCGCCCGGTTCCCGATCCAAAAAGGGCGTTTTACTGGTGTGTAGGTACATACATATACTTACCGTATCTAAGCGAGGCCCAAAATCCCTACTCCAGCTGGCAAAACAGCTAAACACCCTGATAATATATACCATATGCTCCATATGTACCGAAAACCTACTCACTAAAATCGTCATACCCAGATCAATGCAGACCCAGCTAAAACACGAAGGAAATATGCGGGCTCCTAGGGTTCCCATGGCCCAGCAGAAGCGAACATTTTCCCGTCAGCAGGCAAGGCTACCGCCAGCGCGCACAGCCCGGCGCTGCCGGGCGAGCGACTGAGACCCCGCGGGCGGCGGAGCTCCGCCGCGCCCGGCCCGTCAGTGCCGCCGCCGCGGCGGCGCCACTGACGCTGCCGGGTTCCACTGTACACCACTCCCCTGTGTCGAAAGACATTACTCAACTAGCGTTTCGTCGCACCACCGGCTATGGTGAGACATCTACCGGGCGATATTTTAACCAATAGTTCCCGGAAGATAGATGTCCTCGGTGTTCTATTTTTGGAGGTCGCAAGCTTTGGCTGCCACTACTTTGTATGTGGCTGGATACCACGAGTTTGGCTGCTGCTAGCTTGGTTCATGACGATGTTCCCTACCCGGGCGAAATTTGGATGTCGCAAGCGTTGGATGGTGCTGTTTTGTATTGTACAAACATTGAATGCTACAACTTTGAACGCTTCCATATACACCCAATTGTTCACCTTCAAGATTAGTTTTAAACTGAGATAGCAGTTGTGTAGCCCGTGTTGGGAAACCCCTATCTGCGAGTTTTCTTGACTGAAAAGACTTTCCAGCCGAATATATTTGATTTTTTTTTGGCGAAGGAATGAGATGCTGGCGAAAGAATGTTGTATGAATGTTTTACGGACTTTCCAGCCAAACTTCAAAATTATAATTTAAGACAACTGTTTTTAATCGTCCATTAGAGGCCCACCCCGAATCCTCGTAATACAAATATTGTTTGTTTGATTTCGATGTCCGCAGAGGAACCGCGCGCGCGCGCATTTTGAACCCAACGATCTTTTGGCTACCCCCAGACGACCCACCTACCACCCCGCTGCTATGGCTTAACGACCCCGACCACCCACTGTAGTCGAACGGTAGTAATCTCTACCACATCTGTACTACTCCAGTCAACCATCAATGCGGTGGTAGTGGGGTGGTAGAAGTGTCGTTGCGGTGGTACAGGTGTGGTAATACGGCTATAGGTGGTAACGGTGTAGTAAAATATTTTTTCAGTGAAGGCCATTTTTGACAATATAAAAATAAATTGTATTAAAAATATAATCCAATCGTGTTTGGTAAAAAAGTCCAAGGTGAACTATTTCCTTTAAAGCGAAAGTTGTACGTGCCCAAGCATGCCTGGACATGGTCCGCTCCTCCCTCTGATCAGGCACGTAGCCAGGATTTCATCCAGGGGGCGGCGCCTCGAAAGGGCCCCTTCCCGAGCGTTGAAAGGGCCCCTTCCCAAGCGTTGAAAGCCCCCCCCCCCCCAAAAAAAACGCATGAAAAGGCACGTTACAAGGCTGGAAAATGCAGTATGGCAGGTATGGCATGGGCCATACCAACGTTTAGGAGCTGGAGTTAGCAAACTGCTACATCAACTTTGGAACCAGCGACACGAATTTGGAATCAGCTATACCAACTTGGAATATTTTTTAAACTCAAGACCTGGAACTCTTAAACAAATTGCGCCGCGGAGCGACGCGAAAATTTTGAGTATTATGCCCTGGGTTGCTTTCTCATCAATGCGTCGCATTGCGTATGGTGCGGACCTCTAAAATTGCTATATTGTGCGTTTAAAAGTGCGGGGAAAAAGTGCTAAAGTGAATTATTTTGCCCAATAATATAGGAAAGTAGCAACATAACACATAAATGCGCCGAGAAACTCACCGATTTTTTTCTTCTTAACCCGCATATAATTGAATTTGTAGTTAAATTGCGCTGCGGAGCGGCGCGAAAATTTTGAGTTTTATTCCCTGTACAACTGTATTCTTACTGTTGAAAGGCCCAATGTCCCTTCAGATCGTTTAGGGGCCCCTCTGACCTTTTCTACTCCCTTCCGACCTGTTCAGGGACTCATCTGGGATCCGCGAAGCGAAAAGACATGATGTGGAGTGGGTGATATATATAATACAAAGAGGGCTTACTCTACAGGAAAAAATAAAATCGGATCTTTCGGGTATATTGTAGCACCCTGACGAAAGGTGTTACAATATACCCGAAAGCTCCGCTTTTAATATTTGTATTGTGGAGTAAGTCCTCTTTGTATTTAATCTTCATCTGGGATCTCTACGTGCTTTGACCCTTCCGGTCTCACCAGAGACTCCTCTGACCTTCCAAGAAACCCCTCATGTGTGTCAAGGGGCCCATTCGGCCTGTTCGGAGGTCCTTCCGACTTGGCCAGGGACTGCACTGGCTGCTTTGTCGCCCTGCCGACATGCTCAGGGGCGGGGCGGCGGATTGTGGGGCGCAGGGTACCCAAAATCCCCCCCCCCCCAATGAAAATCCTGGGGAGGGGAAGGGTCATGTTGCCCCCAGATTGAGCAGGCTAAAATCTGTGGGGGGGGGGGGGGCAAAACTACCCTTTGCCCCCCAGGATTTTCGACTGGGGGGAATTTTGGGTGCCCTGCCCCCGTAATCCGCCGCCCCTGCTCAAGGGCCCCTCCGACCCGCCCAGGGGCCCCTCCAGTCTGGCTAGGAACTCATCCGGCATGTTCAAGGGGCCTTCCGACCGGCCCAGGGACACTTTCGGTCTAGCCAGGGGCCCCTCTGACTTGCCCAGGAGCCCCCCCCCCCCCCCCCGATCGGCCCAGCGACTCTTCTGTTCGGCCTGCGCTTGCTGCTTTGTCGCCCTGCTGACATGCTCAAGGGGCCCTCCGACCTGCCCTGGAGCCCCTCCGTGCTAGCCAGGGGCCACTTCGGCATGTTTAGGGGCCCTTCTTACCCGCACAGGGGTCTTTTCGGTCTGGTCAGGGGCCCCCTCCGATCTGCGCAGGGGCCCTTTTAACTTTACAGGAGCCCTCTGGTCTCTACAAGGGCCCTTTAACCTTCTAAGGGGCCCTTTCGACCTAGCAAGGGAATGCGCTGGCTGCTTTGTCGCCTTGCGACATGCTCCGAGGGCCCTCCGACCTGCCCTGGGGCCCCTCCGTTCTGGCTAGGGGCTTATTCGGCATGTTCAGGGGCCCTTCTGACCCACCTAGGGGCCTTTTCGGTCTGGTCAGGGCCCCTCTGACCTGCAAAGGGGCCCTCTTAACTTCCCAGGGGTCCTCTGGTCTGTCCAGGGCCCTCCAACCTGCTCAGGGGCCCTTATAACCTGGCATGACTGCGCTGGCCGCTTTGTCGCCCTGTCGACATGCTCAGGTGCCTCTCAACCTGCCCAGGGGCCCCTCTATGCTGGCTAGGGGCCCATTCGACGTGTTCAGAGGGCCCATTCGACGTGCTCAGGGGGCCCTCTGACCCGCTCAGGGGCCCTTTCGGTCTGGCCAGGGGCCCCTCTGACATGCACAGGGCTCTTTTGAACGTCCAAGGGGCCCTCTGGTCTTTCAGAGAGGGCCCTGGTGGCCCTAAAGGGCCTCTGAAGTTCTCTAAACTCTCTAAAGACCACGCTTCGTGTAGTAAAGAGTCTATGATACCGCGCTTCGCGCGGTCTCGTCGGCCCTTTTCGGCGCGCGCAGCGCGCCGAAAAGGGCCCTCGCGCGCCAAAAAAGGCCCTCCTGGCCTCCGGGGGGGGGGGGGGGGCGCCCCCGCCGCCCTCCCCTTGGCTACGTGCCTGCCTCTGATATCACCTGACCTTGAGTGCGGCCGCTGCCACCGGCCACAGGCCATTCCAGCCAGGGCAAAACGAGCGCCGAAGAGACTCTACCAGGAAACGAGCGATGTTGAAACCGACCTGTATCGTGACGCCAATCGTAAAGTGAAAGCATCGGTCCGCCGTGATAGCCGTGAGAGCATACGTGGCAAAATTAGAGAACAAGGCCCCAGCTCAATGTGGCGTGTCCAGGGATCCATTTTAGGACCTGTGCTCTTCCTCATTTTCACCAACGATCGGCCACAGCACCTCCCACACGGAAGGATCGTGATGTACGTTGACGACACTAAGTTCCTTGATGCTGACTTTCCATCAAACTTGCAGGCCCTAAAAACTCGTATTGAGAGCTCTCTCCTTATAGCTATGAAGTGGTTCACACAGAACCGTCTAAAAATCAATCCGGCTAAAACGGAGATGATCATCCTCATATCTCGCCGTCAAAACGTCACTGCCGACTTCTCTGTTTATTTTGGCAACGAAGAAATTTCTCCCTCACAAAGCGCCAAGGTGCTGGGTGTTGTCATCGACCCACACCTGCCATGGAACCGCCACGTCTCGTCGGTCATTCAGCGTTGCTATTGTGTGCTGGTAGGTCTCGCGCGAATCCGTCATAAGCTGCCAAAATGCGTCAGACGTCTGCTGGTCGAGGCTCTCGTCTTCCCTCACATCCGTTATTGCATAACGGTGTGGGGAAACTGTACCGCGGCACAGAGGCAGCGCGTGCAAAAGGCGATCAACTTCGGTGTCCGCATTGTGACTGGCCTCGGCCGGCGCGATCATGTCACTCCGTCATTACGGGAGCTCGGGTGGCCTAATGTTCATGACATGATCAACGAACGTGACATTGCCGCTGTGCGCCATCTCATCACTGCCCCCAGCGCCTCAGAACCGCTGCGCGGTCGGGTGGTAAGGCGTGCCGACGTGTTCGCCCGCCACACGCGCGCCAGTGAAGGCGGCCAGCTCGAGATGAGGACGGAATTCGCAAAGCGCAGCTTCATGTACCGAGCCGCGAGTGCCTGGAACGCCCTAACACCAGAGGCTAGGCGATAGCCTATCTGCATGCTGCATCAATATACCGGGATATGGTTGCGATCGATGTCAGTGTAGCGTGCAGTCGGGCTTTGCAACATTGCAACAACAACAAACATCATTCAAAACATCAAAATTTTCACTTTTCTTCTTATTTCCCTTCGGACTGATTTTTGGGGCGATTTTTGGGGCGCTGATCTCAATGGTGGTGGAATTAGGGCTATACGACTTCATCTGCAACAATTACAGCGTCTTGCATTACTGCAACAATCTGCAACATTTTACGGGTTTCTTGAACCGGCGAATCGATCGGTGGTATTGGCGATCCGCTATTTCTGGTCGCTTCCGAACTATCAACTTCCTTGGAATCCCGCGAACATTTGTGAATTTCTAACATTGCAATGCGCTTCATCCGACCTTGCACAGAATTAATTTGTGATGAGGCTGGCCAGTCATTAGTCAACATATAGGTCTCTCGCTGCTCGGATAAAGGTATGTCATGATGGTCTTTGGAGTTCGGTTTGTGGTGGTCATTAGGATAGGGTCTCCCACGATATAGACTACCGGAGTACCTATCGACAGATGATCCGTCACGGGGCCCCTTCCCCACGTCGTCTCCCGTAATCCGCCCAGCATCTAAAATTCCCTTTAAATTCTCTCTGATCTTTACATCCCCACAAATACTATTTCCTCCCCTCATTACCTTTCCAAGCTTAACGTTCCTACAAATATAATTCCCTTTCCCTTGTTATATCGGAATATTCCATCTTACTGCCCCACCTAATCACTTCTCAACCATTCCCACAACCTATTAAAATTCCGCGGTCGCACTGCTCAGAGCTACTTGGCTAAGTTGCAGCTGCATTCGCTTGCTGACTTATTGCAATCACCTGGCCAGCGCGATGGACCTGTTCAGTCACGCGGCGGCCTTTACCCCTCGCCACGTCGCCACTGATCCTAACCTTTCCGCACGTCATGGTGCCTTTGCGACATCATTCCCCGGTCGCCCGGTACGACCTGGGGAATTCCATGATGGACATAATACCTACCCATTTTTATCCGAGGGTCGGGAAGACAAGTGCGGCATATTGCGGCACAAACAACGTAAGATCTGTTAACCGGCATACCTCGCAAGCCCTCCTCGATGGACTTAACTTTGCTCAGCTCACCCGCTCTCGAACCTGCATGGCCCCTGTTGTGAGCGCGCCCAGTCGGCCCGGCGGCACAGCATGCTGCCACTCTCGGGTCACCGCGCGGCGCACGGCCGCCCGGTGCATGCGACCTACCGCCGCGGGCGCCGGCCACCGTCCCGTGGCCAGCCGCACGCGGCACCCGATTGGTGCACTGTAAGGGTACCAGGCCTGACTGGATTACCTCATTGGCTGTTCACTCAACCATGTATGTGGCGTCGTGCGTGTCCTCATTTTCACCAGCATGGTAGGGTGTCAGTGTGCCTCCGGACTCGATCCAATACAGATCTGCACCCCGCAACTCGCCTCTCACTGGACCGACCAGAGCAGGACCGACGACGACACCACATGGCGCGGTCGGCAGTTGGAACCTCTGCCAGACACTTCTGATACTTCTACTCTGCATGGCCTACAATCTGCGGTCAAGCTGCAAGATGGACGATACTGAAGAGGACTCAGCACCACCATGGCTGACCAAGATGCTGGACGGCCTACAGGAGCAGCACCGGCAAGACCTGCAAGAGCAGCGAGAACAGCATCAGCGTGACTTCAATCTACTCCGAACGGAGATACAAGATGTACGCCAGCATCCAACGCTCGCAGAGACTTCGGCATTGGAAGCAACCAGGTCGGAAGCCCGAGGCGCTCTGCCGTTGACGTCCATGGGTACCGACGCTGTAGAGCCAAGGGCTCCAGTAGTACTGTCGAGATCAGAAGCTGCACCAACTACAACAACGGCGTCATCAGCAAGATCACTGCTGTCGTATGGCGCTGCGAGACCGCCTACAATAACGCCACCAAGCAAGCTCTCCAGGTCCATCAGTCTACGCGACTTCCGAGCATGGAGGTCATCCTGGAACGACTACAGCAGGCTCTGCCAACTCAGCACCTTCAGCCGTGAAGATCAGCTGGCCTACTTGCGATCCTGTTTCACGGAAGACATGCGTGCGGCATCCCAGCACGCTGTCGGTATCAACGAGGAGACTGACACGGTCCAGTCAGCGTTGGACAAGTTTGAGCAACATCTTCGCCAGCAATTCAGCATCGCCATCGACCGGGTGAAGTTTGAAGAGCGGCGCCAGGAAGAAAGCGAGCCCTTCGACCCTTTCTTGATTTCAGTCAGAGAGCTAGCTGCTGATGCTGAACTGTGCTCCGAGTGCATAGACCAGCGTCTCACCACCCGGATCATGTCTGGCCTTCGCAACCAAGAGACCCGACGTAAACTCTTGGCACTTCGCCCGTTTTCGTCACTGGAGCAAGTCATTGACATCTGTCGTTCTGAGGAAGCTGCTCAAGCAAACAACGAAGTCCTACAAGACGTCATCAACAGAGGCCACAATGTCTTCAGCATCTCTCATCACCGTGTCCAGGGTCAGCGTAGTCCTTCGCGAGGACGCTCAGGTCCACCATGTGGCCGCTGTGGCTGGTCCAGTCACCCGAAAGGCACATGCCCGGCAGTTGACCAGGCGTGCTTCTACTGCGGCATCATGGGACACTTCGCCACAGTTTGCCGCAAGAAGCGCTCGTCTCAACAACCACAGACTGAATCCGACGCATCGCTGCGATCACGTAGCAGGCACCCCTACCTGCCTGACCAGGCAGTTGTTCCTCAAGTATTCGTCAGTAGCCCGCATTGCAATCTACAGGCCCCAAAAATCGCCATCGAACTGGAAGATCCCGATGGTGCGTTCTTCGGCTGCATCGACGCAACACCAGACTCGGAGGCTGAGATCACAGTGATGAGCTCAGACACGGCGCACATCCTAGGAGTTCAAGACAACGCCTTGTCCAAGCCGCCCAGCATCGACATCACAGCTGCCAACGGACAGCCTATGCACTGCATTGGCACCTTCAAGGCCATCATTCGTCTGAACGAGAAAGCTGTTGAAGAAACAGTCCACGTCTTCAAGGAGTCGCGGGGACTTCTGCTCGTTTGGTATACAGCTCAGAAGCTCGGCATTCTCCCACACCACTACCCACAGCCTGCTCCGCTGTCGCCTCAAAACTCTCAGCCCAAGTGTGCAAGCCAGACGCGCAGCGTGTCACCAGTATGTTCAATGAAGAGCAGCGACCAACAGCAACAGCAGAAGCAGCTCCGCAGTGATCTTCTCGAAGAATTCGCCGATGTCTTCACATCTGACAACACCACATCTCTGAAGCCGATGACCGGCCCTCCAATGGTGATCCACGTCACAGAAGACGCCAAACCCTTCGCGGTACGCGCGGCCCGCCCTGTGCCGTACGCATGGAGAGACGATGTGAAGTGCCAACTGGACGAAATGGTTCGGCAGGGTATCATCGACCCTTTGGGCGACGAGCCATCAGACTGGTGTCATCCACTAGTTTTGGTCACAAAGTCTGATGGAGGAATAAGGATATGCGTCGACCTCACCAAACTCAACAAGTTTGTGAAGAGACCGCTGCACCAACTCTCTACTCCAGAGAAGCCGTCTCTAGTATCCCTGTGAACGCGAAGATCTTCTCCACGCTGGACGCCAAGTCAGGATACTGGCAGCTCCCTCTACAAGAAAGCAGCCAGCATCTCACAACGTTCATCACTTCCTGGGGCGCTTCAAATTCCTCAGAGCGCCCATGGGTCTGGTATCGACAGGGGACGAGTATTGCCGACGCGGAGATCTTGCTCTCCAGGGACTGGTCCACATCGTGAAGGTGGTCGACGACATACTGGTACACGACGAGACGTTCGAAGAACATGCAAGCCGTCTACGAGCTCTACTCACACAATGCCGCCAACATGGCATCACGATAAACGAGAAGAAGTTCTGCTGTGCACAGGAAGAAGTCTCCTACTGCGGCTTCAACCTGTCTTCAGCTGGAAAAGAGGTCGACCCTGGGAAAGTCACAGCCATCACTGACTTCCCCACGCCAACCAACATCACCGAGCTGAGGTCTTTAATGGGTCTCGTTTAGCAATTTGGCGACTTCTCCACCGAGATCTCATCTGCCGCTGACGCACTCCGTGGTCTACTGAAACCCTGCAACGCGTTCGTGTGGACGCCGGACCATCAAGCAGCCTTCAATAACGTCAAGAAGGCGCTGTCATCACCGCCTGTACTGGCCCACTACGACCCGAAACTACCAACGGTTCTACAGACTGACGCTGCCCGACTGAAAGGACTCGGATACGCCCTACTACAGCAGCATGGCTATCGCTGGCGCCTGGTCCAGTGCGGGTCCAGATTCCTATCCGACACCGAGTCACGCCATGCGATGGTGGAGCTGGAGCTCCTGGCAGTGGTATGGGCCCTGAAGAAGTGCCGCATATTTCTCCAAGGACTAGAGTACTTCAAAATCGTCATCGACCATCGGCCACTGATACCGATCCTGAACGACTACACTTTAGACGCTCTCGAAAACCCACGTCTCCAGCGTCTGAAGGAGAAGACCAGTCTCTACAACTTCACGGCTATCTGGCAAAACCATGTCATCCCTGATGCACTGTCACGTGCTCCTGTGGAAGAACCGACGTCTGAGGACAGCCAGCTCATCCAGTCTGTGGAACATCACGTCCATCGTACATCTATCGTCATCATCGGTGAGGTCTCAACCCATCAGGCGCCAGCACATCTCCCAGACCCTCGAATCGACGACCTTAAGAGGACAGCACAACAAGATGACACCTATCAGCAACTTCTGGCTGCTGTCTCATAAGGTTTCCCATCTTCCAAGGAAATGCTGCCTCGTCCTCTACTCCCATTCTGGAATGTTCGTCATGAACTTTCTTCCCACGACGGCCTAGTCCTGAAAGGTTGCCGCATCCTCATTCCGAACGCTTCCCGGAAAGCTACCATGGATGCGCTTCATGATGCTCACCAGGGGATCGAGTGCACCAAACGACGAGCACGTCAAACAGTCTGGTGGCCTGGCATGAACAGCGACATCATCAACACAGTCGGCAACTGCAACGCCTGCCAAGAGCATCGTTCCAGTCTGCCTCAAGAACCGATGGTAATCGAACCTCTACCATCAAGAATCTTCGAAGGTGTCTCCTCCGACCTCTTCTCGCATGCTGGCAGAGACTTCTTCGTCTACGTGGACAGACTATCTGGCTGGCCAGTTGTCTATTCAACTTCCACGTGGCGACGCAACAAGTCGCCAAATCATCAAAGCCCTCCGAGACGTCTTCGTCAGCCTCGGAGTCCCCGTCAGACTGCGGACAGATGGAGGACCTCAATACAAGAGCCGAGAAGTCGCCGGCTTCCTGAAACGCTGGGGAGTTCGACATGTAATGTCAACTCCGTATTACTCACAATCCAATGGACATGCGGAGGCTGCAGTGAAGGCGATGAAACAATTGGTCTCCAAGACGACGACAAACGGTTCTATCGACGACGACAAGTTCTACCGAGGACTTCTAGAGCTGCGGAACATGCCTCGAGCCGATGGATGTTCTCCAGCACAGATGGTCTTCGGTCATCTCATCCGATCCTGTGTCCCCGCTCATCACAGCACGTTCGCTGCTGAATGGCAGCAGCAAGCAGAAGAATGCGACTCCAAAGCAGCGAAGTTCCTCCATCAAGCGCAACAGCACTGCAATGCTTCTGCACATGCACTGGCACCGCTGAAGATCGGAGCGCACGTCAGGCTGCAAGATCCGGTCAGCAGACGCTGGGACAAGCTCGGCACCATCGTCGGCGTCGGGTACCACAGAGACTACCTGACCAAGACACCAAGTGGCAGAGTCTTGTGGCGAAACAGGCGCTTCCTCCGTCCATCACTCCAGCCACCACAAGAATCAACGAGCAAGTTGACGGATTCCTCACCATCAGAGGGTCAAGCCCCAGCACCTCGCCGTCAAGTGCGATTCCAGCTCCCGCTGCCGTCAGCTCTTCGACGAAGTACTCGCCAAAGAAGGACATCAAGCCGCCTGGGCTGTGACGACTTCTACTAGGACTGCTTCCCCAGCAGTCCCGATGGAGGGGGAGATGTTGTGAGCGCGCCCAGTCGGCCCGGCGGCACAGCATGCTGCCACTGTCGGGTCACCGCGCGGCGCGCGGCCGCCCGGTGCATGCGACCTACCGCCGCGGGCGCCGGCCACCGTCCCGTGGCCAGCCGCACGCGGCACCCGATTGGTACACTGTAAGGGTACTAGGCCTGACTGGATTACCTCATTGGCTGTTCACCCAACCATGTATGTGACGTCGTGCGTGTCTAGCATGGTAGGGTGTCAGTGTGCCTCCGGACCCGATCCAATACATATCTGCACCCCGCAACTCGCCTCTCACTGGACCGACCAGAGCAGGACCGACGACGACACCACAGCCCCCTTAATCACCTCCTCTCGACCTGCACCACCGCCTAATGAAACTCCGAGGTCGCGCGGCTCAGAGCTACTTGGCTAAGTTGCGGCTGCATTCGTTGCCGACTTATTGCAATCACCTGGTCGAGCGTGATGGACTTATTCAGTCGCACGGAGGCAATCATCCCTCACCGCGCCGCCACTGATCCTAACATCTCCGCACGTCGCGATCTCGTTAGAGTTAGCGCCACCCGGTTGGCCGGCACCACCTGGTTAGCTCCGCGATGGACATAACACCTATAATTTCGTTCGAAAGTCGGGAGAACGAGAGCTGCACGTTGCGATACAAAGCGCCATGGCCTGATCGTTCGGCGTACATCACAGATTCCCCTCGATGGACATAGATCTCCTCCTCTTGGGCGGCATCCCCTCAACCACTCGTCACCAGCTTCCCACATCTCAACCACCGTTCTCCACTCCAGCGGCACAACCCCTCGTCCAAACCACCTCACTCCGGCGGCACCCTCCCTCGCCAACGCACCTCAGCGGCACTGCATCACCCGACTCACCCCCTCGCTAACCCCAGGCGTCTTACAGCGTCAATATCCAGCTATTAGTTATGACACGATAGCCGCTCCTTTTAGCCAAAACAAACTCCCTCTTTTATTTTCATTCCGGGCGCTCGAATCCATACCACCGCATACCTCCCTCGTTTTACAAACCCATAAGTCCCTCAGCAAAAAGATCGTTGTCAACAGAGTATTATCACGCACAGGGGCGCGGCTCATATCTGCCTCGTCCCGGCTAGGATAGTTGTTATCTTCAACGTTATCACCTCTCGATCCCTCACAATTCCCTCGTAAGTTCGACGATGACGGGACTGACCTCGACATCAATAAGCCAGTGCGCACGCGCGTAGATGACTCAACCTCTTACGGCTAGATTGCATGCCTCCTCATTAGGCCTGCTCGAATGCCGATGGACTTCGTCTCGTCTCCGTGCAGGTAAGATATTTTGATATATTTCTCAAGGATTTATCATTCGGAATCGCAATTATGACTCGCTTTAACGGGGATCTTTTCCGCCAAACTCTCTCATTCTCTCTAGAAACCTCTCTCACGCATGTAGATACCATAACTGGCATAGTGGGTTGCTCGGTCTGATGACGTCATGTAGGGCCATCACCCTGCGTGCAGTCACGTCTAGATACCAATTTCTCTAGAAGCCTCTCATGCATTTAGTAACGTTAACTCGCATAGTGGTTGCTCGGTCTGATGACGTCTTGTAGTGCTGTCTCCTGGCGTTCAATCACGGCTAGCCAATGTGTGGTCTTGTGCGAGCCGCTAGGTGCGCCGCGATTGGCTGGGTTCACTGACGACACACTCTGGCAGTGTTTCCCGGAGTATACTTTAACCTGGTAAAGCCGGCTCAAGGCCGCCATTTTGATATCTTATCTGTGTTCCACTGAAGGCATTCCACGCGATTAGATGGTTTGTAAGCCCCGGCCATTATATTCAGACTGAATGAATACGATAGATATTGCAGTCTATCTACTTTTATAACATGTGCATCACTTGATTGTCTCTTAATCCATTGAGCAGGCATTTTGTAGCCGAAGTAGGGGGTCCTGTTAAAGGGAAATAATGACCTTTTGATTTTGTTAGCAACAATTTCTTAGGCTACCGTTATGGTTTTAAAATAATTGTATTTAAATTTAAGAATTAAATAAAACTATTCCCAAATTCAAAGTTGTAAGTTTGGAAAAAATACAAAACAAGTACCTTGTGTACTTCATGAAGGTCATTGACAAATTCGTCCTTCCCTACCATTGTTTACATCGAGTGCGGCATTTTTGGAGGCTCTGTGACGTTTCCAATCAAACTGAGCGCTGCTCGGACACACGCTAGTAGCGCTAGTAGCTCTTTCGTTCTTCATGGCAACCAGGCGTCAGCCAATCAAAAGCCAGAAAGGGAATACGTTCTGGCTTTTCATTGGCTCACGCCTGGTTGCCATGGAGAACGAAAGCGCTACTAGTGCTACTAGCGTGCGTTCGAGCAGCGCTCTGATCCGTGAAGCAATCCGTGAAGCATCCGTGATGCATGACTGACTATCAGTATAAGTCATGAATAACAACAACATGCAAACTATACCAACTCGAATAAAATAAGGGAGGAATGAATTGAACCCCAGGCAAGCTAGTATTCGCAAAGCACTCGGCACTGCGCCACAATAACAAAAGGTGAGGGAAATGCATATTGGATACAATATTATTACGTCACAAGTTTCTGAAGTGTCAACTACTATGCAGACTGGTTACTGATTGAACGCTGATTGAATCGATTGGAATCGTTCAATCAAAATTAATTGCATCAACAAATAATTGATTCACCACCAGATATTTTGATTCATGAATCGTGATTGAATCAAAACCCGCATCAAATTAAGGCTGATTGAATCAAAAGATTGAACGATTCTTAACGATTTAAGTACACTGATAAATTGTGCAAATACGTGCAGTCCCAGTGGCTACATTCATTTATACTGTTTGTTTGTTTGTTTGTTGGGGCTTAAGGGCGCGACGACTGCATGGTCAATTTGCGCCCATTCATTTATACTGAAGTAGTATTGCTGTAACAATGTTTTAATGATCATATATATGTGTTTCCATTTTTTTTTATTTAACATAAATTCACCACATATATTTAAACGTTGAATCAAAGGGGAATCGATTCAAATATTTGTTTTGATTCTTTGAATTGGAAAGAATCAATTCTCAAAATTATATCCGTGAATCGAACGGTGATTGAATCATTCAGATTCCAAAATGAATCATGATTGAATCGTTCCAAAAAAGTTGAATCAATAACCAGTCTGCTACCATGCAATACAGTGATAAAATACCTTTAATAATGATTAACAAGAAAATTCAAACTTAAAAACAATCATTTGAATAAGTCTTTAATTAGCTTTCAACAGATATATTTTGCAATGCTACACAAGAATGGCACCAGTGACGTCATTAACAAACCCTGCTACGGGACTTGGTATACTAATCAGGAACAACTCGCTACAATGGTTAAGTGCGCCGAGAAGCATGACAATGACTTTGTAAACAAATCGCCGACGCTAAATAGGTCGCCGTCGATGTGCATCGATGAGCTTCCGATTTAATTGCCAGTTTTGTGTTATTTTTTGTTAGTTTTTTTTGGGATTTTTATTTATTTTTCATGATAATATAAAGCATAATGTTATATACAGCCACAGACAAATTATACAATACTCCTAATGTTGAAAACAAATCAATCGATTTTCAAAAATTGAGGGTCGCAACCACTACTATGCCGCCGTTGGTGTGCATCGATAAGCTTCCGATTTCATTGCCACTTTTTCCAATCGCTGTTAGTTTTAGAAGATCGCCGGGCATATAATCACAACAAGCAGAACGCACAATATATTTTCCACTCCATTGCGTAAAAAAACAATACGAGAAAAGCCCGCAGTTTGATGAGGACCAAAAGTACTTGCAAGTACCGGTCGTTAAAAGTGTGGAACGCTTATCAACTTTAACTTGAAATATCTTTCGGTAGGAAAGTTTTCATGCAAAATGTGATTAATTTACAATATATTTTGGTCTCGTCTGGCGATTTCAAGTGCTAACTCCATTTTTGTGGAAGAAGGTCATTATTTCCCTTTAAATATATTTAGGCAGCGTGCGAAGAATACATGTTTCTGGATATGTAACGGAAGTTAGCCGACATTCAGCCCAGCCCAGATTCGGCCCAGATTCGTACTGCCATATGTGAAGGGAAACTTCACGCACCCAAAAAACACATACAAACCATAGAAACCGCTAAAAGGGGGTATCTTTGGAAAGCCCACATCACAAGGAACACATTCATGTCCTTGGATTTACCCCTACCTCCCCTAGAAAATTCCCTGGGGCTGTTACAAAATTGGACGAATGCCATACAAGCATACAGTCACTATAAGCCCTATAACTCAATATAAAACTCACGAATAGACTTAAAACTCAGCATGCCGGTGCAAAAAGGTCGTCTTCAGCTTGTCACAAAGAGCCCATGTGTGACATCTAAATTTAGAGTTGCTAAAGTCCGTCAAACTTTTTGGTCACTTACAACCTAATAACCCAGACGAAAACTCACGAATCAACTCCAAACTCAACACAAAGGTGTAGGCAGGTCATCTGAAGCTTCACACAAAGCGTCCATGTGTGAAATGTAAAATTAGAGCTTGTAGAGGACTCTAAACAGTACGGTATCCTCTCCAGTGTTAGCTCATAGTCACTTAAATCCCATTAACTCAAAAAGAAACTCACGAATGAACTCAAACCTCGCCACACAGGTGTACACAGGTCCTCTAAAGCTTTTCTAAAAGTACTGATGTGTGACATCTAAAATTAGATCTTGTAGAGGCCTCCAAACTTTACGGTACCCGTCTCTTGAGTTAGCACGTAGTCACTTAAATCCCAATAACTCAAAAAGAAACTCACGAATGAACTCCAAATTTAGCAGACAGGTGTACACATATCATCTAAAGCTTCCCTAAAAGAGCCCATATGTGACATCTAAAATTAGAGCTTGTAGAGTCCATCAAACTGCTCGGTGATTTACCGCATCTAATCATCTCTGTTGTGGTTACACATGGTCACTGAAAACGAATAACTCAAAAAGAAACTCACGAATGACCTCCAATCTCGGCACAGAGGTGAACACAGGTCATCTGAAGCTTCTCTTAAAGTGCCGATGTGTGACATATAAAATTAGATCTTGTAGATGCCTCCAAACTGTACGGTACCCGTCTCTTGTGTTAACACGTAGTCACTTAAATCACAATAACTCAAAAAGAAACTCATGAATGAACTCCAATCTCGGCACACAGGTGATCACAGGCCCTCTGAAACTTCCCTAAAATAGCCCAAGTGTGACATCTAAAATTAGAGCTAAGAGAGACTTCCAAACTTCTCGGCGAATTACCACATCTGTTGTGGTTACACCTGTTCACTGAAAACGCAATAACTCACAAAGAAACTCACGATTGAACTCCAACCTCGGCACAGAGGTGAACACAGGTCGTCTGAAGCTTCCCTAAAATAGCCCAAGTGTGTCATCTAAAATTAGATCTTGTAGAGGCTTCCAAACTTTACGGTACCCGTCTCTTGTGTTAGCACGTAGTCACTTAAATTCCAATAACTCAAAAAGAAACTCACGAATGAACTCCAAATTTAGCAGACAGGTGTACACATATCATCTAAAGCTTCCCTAAAAGAGCCCATGTGTGACATCTAAAATGAGAGCTTGTAGAGTCCATCAAACTTCTCGGTGATTTACCGCATCTGTTGTGGTTACACATGGTCACTGAAAACGCAATAACTCAAAAAGAAACTCACGAATGAACTCCAACCTCGGCACAGAGGTGAACACAGGTCGTCTGAAGCTTGCCTAAAATAGCCCAAGTGTGACATCTAAAATTAGATCTTGTAGAGGCCTCCAAGCTTTACGGTACCAGTCTCTTGTGTTGACACGTAGTCACTTAAATCACAATAACCCAAAAAGAAACACACGAATGAACTCCAAATTTAGCAGACAGGTGTACACATCATATAAAGCTTCCCTAAAAGAGCCCATGTATGACATCTAAAATTAGAGCTTGTAGAGTCCGTCAAATTTCTCGGTGATTTACCGCATCAGTTGTGGTTACACATGGTCACTGAAAACGCAATAACTCAAAAAGAAACTCACGAATGAACTCCAACCTCGACACACAGGTGCCCACAGGTCCTCTGAAACTTCCCTAAAATAGCCCAAGTGTGACATCTAAAATTAGAGCTAAGAGAGACTTCCAAACTTCTCGGCGAATTACTGCATGTGGTTACACCTGTTCACTGAAAACGCAATAACTCAAAAGAAACTCACGAATGAACTCCAACCTCGGCACAGAGGTGAACACAGGTCGTCTGAAGCTTCCCTAAAATAGCCCAAGTGTGACATCTAAAATTAGATCTTGTAGAGGCCCCCAAACTTTACGGTACCCGTCTCTTGTGTTAACACGTGGTCACTAAAATCCCAATAACTCAAAAAAAAAATCACGAATAAACTCCAAATTTAGCAGACAGGTGTACACATATCATCTAAAGCTTCTCTAAAAGAGCCCCTGTGTGACATCTAAAATTAGAGTTTGTAGAGTCCGTAAAACTTCTCAGTGATTTACTGCATCTGCTGTGGTTACACATGGTCACTGAAAACGCAATAACTCAAAAAGAAACTCACGAATGAACTCCAACCTCGGCACACAGGTGCACACAGGTCCTCTGAAACTTCCCTAAAATAGCCCAAGTGTGACATCTAAAATTAGAGCTAAGAGAGACTTCCAAACTTCTCGGTGATTTACCGCATCTGTTGCGATTACACATGGTCACTGAAAACGCAGTAACTCAAAAAGAAACTCACGAATGCACTCCAACCTCGGCACAGAGGTAAACACAGGTGGTCTGAAGCTTCCCTAAAATAGCCCAAGTGTGACATCTAAAATTAGATCTTGTAGATGCCTCCAAACTTTACGGTACCCGTCTCTTGTGTTAACAAGTAGTCACTTAAATCCCAATAACTCAAAAAGAAACTCACGAATGAACTTCAAACTCGGCACACAGGTGCACACAGGTCCTCTGAAACTTCCCTAAAATAGCCCAAGTGTGACATCTAAAATTAGAGCTAAGAGAGACTTCCAAACTTCTCGGCGATTTAGCGCATCTGTTGTGGTTACACCTGTTCACTGAAAATGCAATAACTCAAAAAGAAACTCACGAATAAACTCCAACCTCGGCACAGAGGTAAACACAGGTCGTATAAAGCTTCCCTAAAATAGCCCAAGTTTGACATCTAAAATTAGATCTTGTAGAGGCCTCCAAACTTTACGGTTCCCGTCTCTTGTGTTAACACGTGGTCACTTAAATCACAATAACTCAAAAAGAAACTCACGAATGAACTCCAAATTTAGCAGACAGGTGTACACATATCATATAAAGCTTCCCTAAAAGAGCCCATGTGTGACATCTAAGATTAGAGCTTGTAGAGTCCGTCAAACTTTTAGGTGATTTACCGCATCTGTTGTGGTTAGACATGGTCACTGAAAACGCAATAACTCAAAAAGAAACTCACGAATGAACTCCAACCTCGACACACAGGTGCACACAGGTCCTCTGAAACTACTATAAGATAGCCCAAGTGTGACATCTAAAATTAGAGCTAAGAGAGACTTCCAAACTTTTCGGTGATTTAGCGCATCTGTTGTGGTTACACCTGTTCACTGAAAACGCAATAACTCAAAAAGACACTCACGAATGAACTCCAACCTAGGCACAGAGGTAAACACAGGTCGTCTGAAGCTTCCCTAAAATAGCCCAAGTGTGACATCTAAAATTAGATCTTGTAGAGGCCTCCAAACTTTACGGTACCCGTCTCTTGTGTTAACACGTAGTCACTAGAATCCCAATAACTCAAAAAGACACTCACGAATGAACTCCAAATTTAGCAGACAGGTTTACACATATCATCTACAGCTTCTCTAAAAGAGCCCATGTGTGACATCGAAAATTAGAGCTTGTAGAGTCCATCAAACTTCTCGGTGATTTACCGCATGTGGTTACACACGGTCATTGAAAACACAGTAACTCAAAAAGAAACTCACGAATAAACTCCAACCTCGGCACAGAGGTGAACACAGGTCTTCTGAAGCTTCCCTTGAAGTGCCGATGTGTGACATCTAAAATTAGATCTTGTAGATCCCTTCAAACTTTACGGTACCCGTCTCTTGTGTTAACACGTAGTCACTTAAATCACAATAACTCAAAAAGAAACTCACGAATGAACTCCAATCTCGGCACACAGGTGAACACAGGCCCTCTAAAACTTCCCTAAAATAGCCCAAGTGTGACATCTAAAATTAGAGCTAAGAGAGACTTCCAAACTTCTCGTCGAATTACCACTTCTGTTGTGCTTACACCTGTTCACTGAAAACGCAATAACTCACAAAGAAACTCACGAATGAACTCCAACCTCGGCACAGAGGTGAACACAGGTCGTCTGAAGCTTCCCTAAAATAGCCCAAGTATGACATCTAAAATTAGATCTTGTAGAGGCCTCCAAACTGTACGGTACCCGTCTCTTGTGTTAACACGTTGTCACAAAAATAACAATAACTCAAAAAGAAACTCACGAATGAACTCCAAATTTAGCAGATAGGTGTAGACATATCATCTAAAACTTCCCTAAAAGAGCCCCTGTGTGACATCTAAAATTAGAACTTGTAGAGCCCGTCAAACTTCTCGGTGATTTAGCGCATCTGTTGTGGTTGCACATGGTCACTGAAAACACAATAACTCAAAAAGAAACTCACGAGTGCACTCCAACCTCGGCACAGAGGTGAACACAGGTGGTCTAAAACTTCCCTTCAAGTGCCGATGTGTGACATCTAAAATTAGATCTTGTAGATGCCTTCAAACTTTACGGTACCCGTCTCTTGTGTTAACACGTAGCCACTTAAATCCCAATAACTCAAAAAGAAACTCACGAATGAACTCCAAACTCGGCATACAGGTGCACACAGGTCCTCTGAAACTTCCCTAAAATATCCCAAGTGTGACATCTAAAATTAGAGCTAAGAGAGACTTCCAAACTTCTCGGCGATTTAGCGCATCTGTTGTGGTTACACCTGTTCACTGAAAACGCAATAACTCAAAAAGAAACTCACGAATAAACTCCAACCTCGGCACAGAGGTGAACACAGGTCGTCTGAAGCTTCCCTAAATTAGCCCAAGTGTGACATCTAAAATTAGATCTTGTAGAGGCCTCCAAACTTTACAGTACCCGTCTCTTGTGTTAACACGTAGTCACTAAAATCCCAATAACTCAAAGAGAGACTCACGAATGAACTCCAAACTCGGCACACAGGTGCACACAGGTCCTCTGAAATTTCCCTAAAATAGCCCAAGTGTGACATCTAAAATTAGAGCTAAGAGAGACTTCCAAACTTCTCGGCGATTTAGCGCATCTGTTGTGGTTACACATGGTCACTGAAAACGCAATAACTCAAAAAGAAACTCACGAATGAACTCCAACCTCGGCACACAGGTGCACACAGGTTCTTTGAAACTTCTCTAAAATAGCCCAAGTGTGACATCTAAAATTAGAGCTAAGAGAGACTTCCAAACTTCTCGGCGAATTACCGTATGTGGTTACACCTGTTCACTGAAAACGCAATAACTCAAAAGAAACTCACGAATGAACTCCAACCTCGGCACAGAGGTAAACACAGGTCGTCTGAAGCTTCCCTAAAATAGCCCAAGTGTGACATCTAAAAATAGATTTTGTAGAGGCCTCCAAACTTTACGGTACCCGTCTCTTGTGTTAACACGTAGTCACTTAAATCACAATAACTCAAAAAGAAACTCACGAATGAACTCCAAATTTAGCAGACAGGTGTACACATATCATATAAAGCTTCCCTAAAAGAGCCCATGTGTGACATCTAAAATTAGAGTTTGTAGAGTCCGTAAAACTTCTCGGTGATTTACCGCATCTGTTGTGATTACACATGGTCACTGAAAACGCAATAACTCAAAAAGAAACTCACGAATGAACTCCAACCTCGGCACACAGGTGCACACAGGTTTTCTGAAACTTTCCTAAAATAGCCCAAGTGTGACATCTAAATTTAAAGCTAAAAGAGAATTCCAAACTTCTCGGCGATTTAGCTCATCTGTTGTGGTTACACCTGTTCACTGAAAATGCAATAACTCAAAAAGAAACTCACAAATAAACTCCAACCTCGGCACAGAGGTAAACACAGGTCGTCTGAAGCTTCCCTAAAATAGCCCAAGTGTGACATCTAAAATTAGATCTTGTAGAGGCCTCCAAACTTTACGGTTCCCGTCTCTTGTGTTAACACGTGGTCACTTAAATCACAATAACTCAAAAAGAAACTCACGAATGAACTCCAACCTCGACACAGAGGTGAACACAGGTCATCTGAAGCTTCCCTTAAAGTGCCGATGTGTGACATCTAAAATTAGATCTTGTAGATGCCTTCAAACTTTAAGGTACCCGTCTCTTCTGTTAACACGTAGTCACTTAAATCACAATAACTCAAAAAGAAACTCACGAATGAACTCCAATCTCGGCACACAGGTGAACACAGGCCCTCTGAAACTTCCCTAAAACAGACCAAGTGTGACATCTAAAATTAGAGCAAAGAGAGACTTCCAAACTTCTCGGCGAATTACCACTTCTGTTGTGCTTACACCTGTTCACTGAAAACGCAATAACTCACAAAGAAACTCACGAATGAACTCCAACCTCGGCACAGAGGTGAACACAGGTCGTCTGAAGCTTCCCCAAAATAGCCCAAGTGTGACATCTAAAATTAGATCTTGTAGAGGCCTCCAAACTGTACGGTACCCGTCTCTAGTGTTAACAAGTTGTCACTAAAATAACAATAACTCAAAAAGAAACTCACGAATGAACTCCAACCTCTGCACAGAGGTGAACACAGGTCGTCTGAAGCTTCCCCAAAATAGCCCAAGTGTGACATCTAAAATTAGATCTTGTAGAGGCCTCCAAACTGTACGGTACCCGTCTCTAGTGTTAACACGTTGTCACTAAAATAACAATAACTCCAAAAGAAACTCACGAATAACTCCAAACTCGGCACACAGGTGCACACAGGTCCTCTGAAACTTCCCTAAAATAGCCCAAGTGTGACATCTAAAATTAGAGTTAAGAGAGACTTCCAAACTTCTCGGCGAAGTACGCAGAAACAGTATATTAACTGCAAATACGCTGTCATATTCAACGCGATATATAGATATATATATATATATATATATATATATATATATATATATATATATATATATATATATATATATATATATATATATATATATATATATATATATATATATATATATATATATATATATATATATATATATATATATATATATATATATATATATATATATATATATATATATATATATATATATATATATATATATATATATATATACTATATATATATATATATATATATATATATATATATATATATATATATATATATATATATATATATATATATATATATATATATATATATATATATATATATATATATATATATATATATATATACTATATATATATATATATATATATATATATATATATATATATATATATATATATATATATATATATATATATATATATATATATATATATATATATATATATATATATATATATATATATATATATATATATATATATATATATATATATATATATATATATATATATATATATATATATATATATAT